>JAOWBN010119134.1:0-19328 GCA_028565015.1 Pinguicula moranensis
CATACCCAGTATATCCCGCCTTTCGGCAGGGTCTGGGGAGGGTGAGATGTACTCAGTCATACCCTGATCTCTATAAAGAGATCAAGAGACTGTTTCCGTGGAGACCCTCGGCTCTTCGAACACACACACACACAAACACACTCACACACACACACACCACAAAAAAAAAGTGTGAAAGAGTGAGATTGCACAGATAAGTATAGAAGAGGATGAGAATATGTTTGATATTCTTGGCTGGTGGATAAACAAATCACGAGAAATTTCAATATTATCGACTATGGCAAAAGAGGTTTTAGCATGTCCAGTTTCAACCATCGTCGTAAAACAATCTTTTATCTGGGGAGGATACCTGTTAAACGACCACCGTTCAAACTTAAGCCCTTGAAACTTGGAATATCAAACGTGCCTTCAGGATTGGATAGCAGCGGAGCATAGAGATCAAGAACATCCGCTCATTGAAGACGATCTATTCGAACTAATTGAAGATACAGGATCAGAAAACACATCAAGCCCAACCGATCTCGAGTGATCAAACAGGTAATTAAGGTAAGAAATTGGAAAACTACGTGAGCTTTGATTCATTTATTTATATATACGTAGACAATTTGATTATAAGTGTTAATTCATTTATAGTTAAATTCAAGCCCTTCCTTCATTTTCCTTAATTATATTAAAATAAAAAAATAATTTAGATTATAAATATAAATATTTATATTATATGTTTATAACTCTATATATATTTATTATTTTATTATATTATATATTTGTAATTTATAATTTTTATTCTAATTTTATATAAATATTCTATGTATATTAAATGTTAATAGTATACAAAAATAAAAATTACGAATATAAGTAAATTGCAACTTATAATAATATATTTTAATTTTTATAGACTTATATCAAATATATAATAGGTAAAAAATTTAAAAGAAAATGAAAGTATTAATGAAAATTAAAAAAAAGTTGGTTACACCGGAAGTTTCAACCGTATTACCAACTGTGCAGGAACCGTCATAAAATCGCGCTAAAACCGTGAGACAGTAAACCGACAACCGAAATTGGAGGAAACCATCAACCGGCTTAACCGACAATCAAAAAAACCGGTATCCGGCAATTTAGTTTACGATTTTCATTTTTCAAAATCGGCGATTCAGCGACTAACAACCGAACCACCCATCTCTACCCTTATCCCGAAAACCCTAACACTCTATTTCCAAGAACAAAGATTGGCCAGAATTGTTTTCCCCAAAAGGGTCTCAATATATGAGTTGTGAAGGAAATGGGTAAGTTCAAATTCCTGTTTTTATTGCGAAAGATTCCATTTTTCTGTTTGATATATCCAATCCAATAGATTCTGGAAAATAGTGGTAGTGTGCAATCTTCTAGTGGAGGAGGTGATGAAGACCCCAATTCTTCAAGGAGAGTATCATCCCTTAATCCAAACACTCACTTTCTCACAAACCAAAACCCTAATTTTGTATCCCTCCACAAACACAAAATTTTCTTCATCTTAATCATCATCATCAACATTCATTACCATACTGATCTTGTTTGGTCAAGAGGAACATCTCAATAAACTTATCCAATCATTGCAAACTCAGTTCCATCATCATCATCATCTCTACATCCCGGTCTGGATTCCAACATCCGGGCCAATATGACATCCGCCACCACAACGAAGAATTTTAAAAGCAGAGCCGGGCTTCCCGGAGGGTGCCCACCACCGTGCTGACGACGGACCCCAGCAACTTCCGACAATTCGGCGACAGACAACCAAACCACCAATCCTTACCAATTCATTTATTACACCTTGACATTCATTATGATTTGAATTGCGTTTCTTTTTATAACCAACATGGAACAATTATATTCTATCAGCATTACCCTAATTCAATTCAATTGTATTTTCTATACACAAATTTATTACTCATTGAATCATGCAAGCTAAAACCCTATAGCATAGCACGCGGTCACCCTCGTTGTTCTCATTGAAGTCAACTATTGTGACCAATTATAATGGAGGCCATGCAAGCAAACCATATCAATTCAATTCACAAGAATAAGTTTGTGGAATCTAGAAAGTCAAACTCTTAGAGCTCCACATGTTCATCAACACGAGAACACAAGCATCAAAATCACATTTTCTTTTTCTAAAACAAATTTTTACTTGGAAAATGGAGATTGGAAGTCTGAATTACTTTGGTCCTTGCTTTTGTCTTTTTATTTATCACTGCTGACCTTCTATGTTTCTGAAACAAAAGAATGTTGAGAAAGTAATTAAAAATAACTTATTAGAACATTCATATGGACACCAAAGAAAAAGTAATCGAATTATTTACCACAAATGCATCTCTACTACTAGAGGTGGGGTGGAGCCAGAACAATAAATTCGGGGTAATAAAAAAATTGGGAAGAATAAATTTATTTGGGGATCAAAAATAATTTTGAATTTTTTTTTATATAAAATATGTATTTTGTTTTGTCGTAAAAATTAAACATATAATTTCTTTTTGAAAAATTTTGAGGGGATCATATGACCCCGTCCCCCTCCCTTCGTCATTGGCTAGAGGTTGATCATGAGGACCCATAAAAAAAAGTAAAATTAAAATTTCCAATGCCAAAAATTTAAACATAAATTGGTTTGTCCTCTTTTTATCCGAAATCTTTACTTCGCTATTTTTTTCTAATTAACTTGTGGTATCCGGGTATTGAAATATTTGACTAATCCACAGAGACCCATGCACGACGCCCCCCACATGGATCATGCCAAATGCGGGCCAGTATACCATTGCCCTGCCACGTTGTCTCAGCAATTGAATCCTACATGCTGGTGTACCATTACGAATTCGAACCCCTAACCTCTAGGATAACCCGTCAGGCAATATTTCCTAGAGAGTCTCGTCACTATCGAGAGTGCTCCTCCCTTGGGTGAGAATTCAATCAGCTCTTCTCTCTTGCTCATTACTCTTGTTCGGGCCTTGTCGGAATAAGCGCAGCTATTCCTTTCTGTTGGAGGAAAAAGAATGAGTTATCCAGTCTCAATCCTATCTAATGCCATATGGTAGAGAGTCCCTCCATAAGTTTCTCGAAAGTGCTCCCAATTTCTTCATAAATGCTTTTTTTTTGTTAGAGCTTGCTTGAGAAGCCTAAGCAATCACCAAATTGTTTTTGCTTATTTTAATTAAAAACTATTTTGGAGAAGTTAATAATACAAAAAAGATCTTTTAGACAAGTTGCCTATAAATACAATTCGTACATTTGTAAGTGAAATTAAGCCCATGTTTTGCGCAACCTTCTTAAAATTATAATCTAATTATAAGCATTTTTTTTCAAAAAATAACTCTTCATTTTTTTCAAAAAAGTTCTTATAATCCAATTATAAGTATAAGAAGATCTGCGCAAAACACCCCATGGAGAATCCAATTTCCAATTCGTAGAAAGGTCTTGCTCAAACCAGAACTGATATAGTGCACTAAAATAGAGCACTAATAGCACACTAATGGGTCAAAAATACTAAAATATCCTGTGTTAAATTTTATACCAGTGTTCAACACGAAAATATTTAGATATTTTTGACCTATTAATGCGCTATTAATACGCGTTTTTTAGTGCCCTATATCATTTTTGTGCTCCAAACTGCTTTCCGTTCCTATTTGCAGGCTGCACTGCAGCCTCCTTAATTTTGGCATTTTTTTTCTTATTTCCACCTTTGACAATAAATTATTCCGAGGAATTCAAATAAAAAGAAGTTTCTTCTTCCACTTCTTTCAGGCTTCAGCAGACTGTAATGACTCATTTGTAGCAACCTTCTTCTAATTTCAAATATTCGGACCCATTTCTTCCTTTTCTTGACCGCTCACGATTGTATAGTTCATCTCCGACAATTAGAATTTTGTTTCCTATTGTAGAAATCCCAGTTTTATGTATTGTTCATAAACTTTCAAGGGTTCTGCCTGTTGAACCAAGAGAGCTGTTTCAGACAGAAAAAATGATTCTTTACTCCCCATTTCTTGTTTCTGGGGTTGATTTGATTAGGTGTTCAAAGATTTCGGTGATGGCTGTGGAAGAGATGGTTAAAGTAAAATTCAGGCTTGCTGATGGTAGTGATATTGGGCCAAACAAGTATAATTCTTGAGCAACAGTCATATCTCTAAAGGAAAAGATTATTGCAAAATGTCCGAAAGGTTATACTGATAATTTTGATGTTTTGACGATGGGATGGGTTATCTTTATCATTTAATCTTTTTGTTTGCACCAGTCTTGCTTTTGATGAATGCTGTATGTCATAATTGTTCGCTTCAATCTCAATATAGAAGGTGCCGGGAGTCTGTGTGAGATTTTTAGACGTGTTGCTTATTTGGGGTGTGTTTGCATAGGCTTATGCTTTTCAAGAAGTTCTGCACCTTAGAGAAAACAGGTCAAAGCTGTTTATTAAAGAATCTGTGGAGCATTTGTAAAAGGAATTTTGATTCTGCGGATTTGAAATATGTTACTTATCTGAGCAGTATTTGCAACTGCTCAAGTAAAAGCTCAGTTTTGTATAAAGAAGTCATCTTCTTTTGTTGTTCTCTCTAATTTGAAGTACTTTTTTTGAAACTTTCCATTAAGCACTCTTTTCAAAGAGCTTCTGTTAAGCTGGTTTCAGGCAGGTTTGCGCTACTTCTTTCATTAATTTTACATACTTTCACTATGTTTCAGCATTTTTTAAAATAACGAGTTGTTGTAAACGTACACCAAGTGAATCTTACCAAGAAATGGTCCTATGAACTCTCTTGCTCCATTCTGATCGGAGCAACTTTAGAATTTTGATCGCTTCTTTCTGCCATGTTTGATGGCTTGAAATATGAAGAAAAATACAATTATGGGTTCTCGTCGAAACTTATGTTGTCTATTCATGGTTTGATCCTATAGTCATCTTATCTCTTGCATTAGTCTTTCAAGAACAGAGCATCTTCCTAGAAACTTCAAAATAAATATGAATATGTTTGTTATGTAAACTCATTGTGACAATTCTTCTTTACAGTGAAAGACAGTGGCCCTAAATCCATAAAGCTGATCAATGCAGGAATGATACTCGGAAATAACGTTGTGGGACTTGCTGAATCAAGAATTCCACTTAGTGAAGTTCCAGGAGGTGTCATCACAATGCACGTTCTACTTCGTCCCACACCTCACAGAGAAATATAAAGGTATATGCTCTATGGTTTCGAACAGTTCATAGCACGCCAGAATTTTTTTGAATCTATGGCCATCCAGGAGATAGAACAAAGACTACTTCAAAGACTCATTTTCTGCATTGTTTGTTCTAACATTTTAGACTAGTTTTAGCAGTTTATATGTGCTGAAGAAAACAACGTAGATTCTCCCTTATATTGAAGTCTTCCTTGACGCAACTAAAGAATTGATCAGTTTACATTTCAGTTGCTCTGTTAGTCTGTTTACCTGCACCTGTTGTGTCTTGAGTAGATAACGTGGATTTTCTGTCTTCATTTTGCAAGACTGGTTGATTGCGTTACGACATATTACTAGCTGTATGATATATGATAAAACTCGAATCCATAACTGTAAATACCGTAAGGGTTGTTACTTGCAGGAATCTCTGTAAAGATTTATAAGAAGGAATAAAGGATGAAGATAGGAGAAGACATAGGAAAAGAGAAGTTCATTCACAATTTTCAACATGCCTTACATCTTGCGCGCGCCATGTATTTATACAGTGATAAATACTTGTCCACTTCTCACGTTTTCCTGACACGACTAAGCAACTAACTACGCTTCTATAAGTGACCCACGACTAATTAAACGAACACCCGACTCAAATAAGGAAACAACTCATAAAGTAAACAACAACTCTAAAAGTAAACCCACGACTTTTTAATAGAAAATAAGAATAAGCCTTTGGCAGTTAAGAAGCCTTCTCCTTCAGTTTTTCCTTCTCTGCTTCTTGGGTCTAATTTACTGGCATGGCCAACTCTTTCTTCTTCCTTGGACCCCTTATGCCTTGTTTGCCCCATCCCTTACTTGGGTTGTTGGAATGGGTTGTTACAATATCCTCTCCATTTTGGGATCCTTGTCCCCAAAGATATAAGTTTGGATATGAGTGTTACATGAACTGATAATCCTCCCAAGTAGCTTGGGAAGTTGTAGAGCCTGACAAATGGACGAGGACTTGTTGGATTGGACCTGTTTTCCCTGGTATAGTACGAGTTTCCAAAATCTGGAGTGGCTGGATGTTGAAAGTCCCATCAGAATCCATGGAGGGAATATTTGTAGAGTGGATTTCTCTATTTTTAAACTTCTCTTTCAGCAAGGATACATGGAACACAGGTTGAATTTTTAGAGGATGGTGGTAGATCCAAGCGATAGACAACTGTACCCAAGCGTTCCAGGATCTTATATGGGCCATAAAAATATGAGGATAACTTCATATTCCTCATGAATTGAACACTATATTGCCTGCAAGGGTGAAGCTCGAGAAATACCTCATCTCCTATCTAGAGTTGCCTTTCAATGCGGCCTTTATCAGCATTTAACTTCATTTGTTTTTGGGCCATGTGCAGATTCTGTTTAAGTAACTCCTGTAATGCTTCTCTATGAGCAAAGAATTCTTTGAAAGTGATTATGGTGGAAGAAGGAAGGACGAGCAGTGGCATGTGTCTTACTTCATAACCATAAAGAGACTTGAAGGGGCTTATGCAGAGGCTAGTATGATAGGATGTGTTGTACCAAAACTCAGCTTGTGGTAACCATTTGGACCAAGAATGTGGTTTGAGAGAACACATACACCTCAAGTAAGTTTCAAGGCAAAGGTTCACCCTCTCTATTCGGCCATCTGTTTGAGGGTGATAAGAGGAACTAGTGGCTAGTTGTATCCCTGTCAATTTCATCAGTTCGGTCCAGACAGTGCTTGTGAACACAGAGTTCCTATCAGACACAATTTGGGTTGGGATTCCATGAAGCTTATATATGTTGTCAAAGAATACCTTGGCTACTTCCTCAGCTGTGTAAGGGCGTGAAAGTCCCAGAAAATGAGAGTACTTGCTAAAGCGGTCCACGATGATAAGTATTACTGTACTGTCGTCTGGGTTTGGCAATCCATTTATAAAATCCATACTTATGCTGACCCAAGGTGATGGTGAGAGTTCCAGTGGTTGGAGAAAACAAGCATGGGAAGAGATATCTGGCTTACAGCGAACACAAACATCGCAACTACTCACCCAAAATTCCACATCTTTTTTCATGCCTTGCCAAGTAAAATAGAATTTGATTCTATAGAGTGTTACCTGGATGCCAAAATGGCCACCTACTAGTGAGTCATGTAATGCTACTATGATACGGTTTTTCAGGGGTGTATCTTGACCAATACAGATCCGTCCTCGAAGGCGCAAGACACCTCTAACTAGTTGGTATTCGGGGTAAGAACCTGTAGTGGTTGTCTTGGCTTGGATAACTGTTTGTAGTTTGGCATCAGAGGCATAGCTTTATATTACTTCAGTGATCCAGTCAGCATGGACAGTGGTGATTCTATGGCACTGAGCTGATAAACCTGGGCCAAATCCAGAAAATGCATCAGTTGCTTTGTTCTCCACACCCTCTTATTTCACTGAGTAATCAAGTCCTAGAGTTTTGATGTCAACTTATGTTGAAGCATGGTATGCAGTCCTTGTTCTAAGAGATGCTTAATAGCCTGTTGATCGGTCTTGATGATAAAAGACTGTCCTTGCAGGTAGTTTAACCATTTCTTCACAGCCAACACAATGGCCAGTAGCTCTTTTTCATAGGTAGAGAGGAGGAGCTGTTTTTGGCTTAATGCACTTCTAAAATAAGCAATGGGTCGTCCATCCTGAGTCAGAACTGCACCTACTCCTGTATCACTTGCATCTGTCTCCGAGATAAAGGTTTAGTAAAATCAGGAAGGGCTAATACTGGTGCAGAACACATGGAAACCTTTAAGATTTCCCAGGCATGTTCAACTTCCTCATTCCACCTAAAAGCTTCCTTCTTGAGCAGTTGAGTTAGGGGCTTACTGATGGTTCCATAATATCGAATTAACTTACGATAGTAACCTGTTAAGCCAAGAAAACCTTGCAGAGATTTAAGGTTAGAAGGTTGTGGCTAGTGTACCATAGCTGCAATTTTTTCTGGGTTAGTGGCCACTCCTGAAGAGGTGATGATATGCCCCAAATAATCTATAGATGTTCTGCCAAATGAACATTTAGTAGCCTTGGCATAGAGCTGATGGTGTTGCATTGTACTGAGGACTTGCGAGAGATGATGCAGGTGCTTATTCCAACTCTTACTGTAGACCAAAATGTCATAAAAAAAAGGACAAACCGCCTAATGAATGCTGAAAAGACTTGATTCATTAAGCTCTGTAACGTGGCTGGTACATTGTACAAACCAAAAGGCATCACCAAAAATTCAAACTGGCCATGGTGAGTGATGAAGCTATTCATGAAGATGTCATTCTCAACCATTCGAATTAGAGAGTATCCAGAACGTAGGTCCAACTTGCTAAAACATGATGCACCGTAAAGTTCATCTAGTAATTCATCAATTATCGGAATAGGAAACTTACTTTTGATGGTAAGGCCATTGAGGTGCCTGTAATCTACACACATCCTCCATTCACCATCCTTTTTTTGACCAACAAAACAGGAAATGCAAAGGGGTTGTGACATCTGCGGATCAGTCCACTTTGCAAAAATTCCTGCACATTTTTTTCTATTTCATCCTTGTGATATTGTCGTGTTCGGTAAGGTGTCTGGTGTTTAGTAACTGCGCCTGGCTGCAATGTAATGCTGTGCTCCACCCCACGGAGTTGTGGTAAGGTTGTTGGCTCCTGAAAGACTAAAGAATAATCATATAGCAGAGAGTTAAGTTGGTTGATGAAACCAGTTGGAACCTGAGAAGTAGAGGCTTGAGTGTTCAGTAGGTGACCTGTGCTGTCAAAATTTATAGTGGAAATGGAGTCAATGCTGAAGAGTTCAACCTGTAAAGTGGTGTCATCTATGTTTGAATCCACCGGATAGATACTACCCATCACTACGGTTAAGCCACCTTGGATGAGTTGATACATCTGATCAGCTGGGATGATTTGAAGATTAGATGACTCTCTGGCAGCTTGTATCTCAACTTTGCTGCCATCTTTGTTCAAAGTGATGATCATACTATTATAGTCATACGACGCAGTTCAATGAAGCTTTAGTCAGTCACCAGCAAGAATCAAATCATAGTTGTGCAATGGAAAGGTACGGGGAGAGCAAGTAAAATCCATACCTTGCATCTCCAACTAAAAGCTGGACATTGAACCGTACTTATCTGTCTTACTCCGTCAACCACCTCTACTTGCATAGGTTGAGCATATTCCACCTTGAAACACATTTTCTCACAAAATTTTGAATTAATAAAACAGTGAGAACTCCCATCATCAAACAATATGTGAATTGGTCTGCCTTGATAATAACCTTTCACACGATATGTAGTAAGGGCAGATTGTCCACAGATGGCATGAAGGGAAATCATACCTTCATTTGTAGCTACCATTTTCACCACAGTGTGATCTACTGTCAGGTCCTCGAGAGTAGGCATTGATGTTTCAACTTCTGGAATAATTTACGAGGTAAACTTTGGTTGTACAGTGATGCCCCGGAGCATAAGGCGTGCCACATTTAAAGCATAATTTCTTGTCGATCTATTCTTTCACCTCCGCATTAGTGATGAATCGGCAGCGGGGAGGAGGTGGCAATAGTGTTGGTTTGTCCTGCCTAGGCAGTGCAGTCAACTGCAACGGCTGTTGTCTATGAGGAAAAGAAGATCTGTTAGTGGTACCTTTAGTAAGCTATGACAATAAGGCATTCACTGCTAGTTCCTGCTCACGAGCAGTCGCAAGAGCAGCCATTAGAGTCTTCGGGTGTTGAGCTCAAATGGCTATAGTAAGGGATGGTCTCAAACACCCAATAAATTTTTCATGATAGAACATTTCATCAAATTCAGGATAATGGATCATCACAGACGTGACCATAGTATCAAATCTGTCCAAGACATCCTACGGGGTCTCATCTTTCTGTTTGAGACACATGAATGTCTCTTGTAAGTGTCCTCGGCTCTCAACATCAAAACGAACCAACAGGGCCACCATAAAAACATTCCAATTAGTAGGTTTGGAGTACACAAGTTTGCGAAACCATGTATCTGTAGCACCTTCAAGGTGTACCCGAGCAAAATCCAATCTTTCGGCATAAGAAATGCCGGTATAAATTGAGAAGAACCCGTTGCTCTTTTTGATCCATGAATGAGGATTGGTCCCGTTAAACTTCGGGAAGTCCATATAAGGCATTTTTGCCTTTCGACTGCGAGCATAATCATCTCTATCCAGATCATTAAACTGATGGGGTGTGACAAAAGGCCGTGTACGTAGCCCATCATGATTCTGATGTTGGCGAGAAGCTCCTGCTGCCAAAATGGTATTACTGCCACTTAGCGGTGGGGAATGTCCAAAATTTATGGAGTAATCTGGACGCTGATTCAATTTGAGGAGAATTTCTCGTTGAATGGAGATCATCTTACTGTGCAGATCATCAATTTTTTGTTGGGTAACTGCATCACGGATAGAGAGTTCATATTGCATTGTTTGTGCAATTTTCTCCATCAAAGCTGGGGGAATGTCTCTTGTCTGGTATCATTGTGAAGACTCAGATACAGGGGAGGTATCTACATGTTTCCCATTTGCCACATCGGAGTAGGGGGCCTTGTCAGATTGGGCTACTGATTTAGGCGGTGGGGGTGGTATCTTTTCTAGAGGAGTGGGGGTTGTAAGTTTCTCATTTGGGTAGTAGGGGAGATTCGTGCTGTCTCTGATACCAATTGTAAAAACTGTGAGGGTTGTTACTTGTAGGGATTCTTGTAAAGATTTAGAAGAAGGAATAAAGGATAAAGATAGGAGAAGATGTAGGAAAAGAGAAGTTCATTCACAATTTTCAACATGCCTTACATCTTCCGCGCGCCATGTATTTATAAAGTGATAAATACTTGTCCACTTTTCATGTTTTCCTGACACGACAAAACAACTAACCACGCTTCTATAAGTGACCCACGAATAACAACAACCCACGACTAATTAAACGAACACCACGACTCAAATAAGGAAACTACTCATAAAGTAAACAACAACTCTAAAAGTAAACCCACGATTCTTTAACAGAATAAGAATAAGTCTTTGGCAGTTAAGAAGCCTTCTCCTTCATTTTTCCCTACTCTGCTTCTAGGGTCTGATTTACTGGTGTGGCCAATTCTTTCTTCTTCCTTGGACCCCTTATGCCTTGTTTGCCCCATCCCTTGCTTGAGTAGTTGGAATGGGTTGTTACAATAACCCGATAAGCACCCCACACCTCCTCCCCCTAACACAGGAGCATCAGAACTCTTCAATTTGTTGAATTCATAGCCTATTTAACAGCCCCACCCCCACCCCTTTTACACACGCACCCTAACAACCACTAGATCATGAAGCATGAACTAATATATGTGATCTGATATTACCACAGCCACAGGTAAATTGGAGGAAGATTCAATGAAGAAAGGTGTTGGATACTCTTGCTCCATCTTGTAAGATATCTTTCATAATCAAGTTATATGGGAAGATTCTTTGGAGTTCGTTTCCACTGTCTTTAAGTTTCCATCACATCACAGGCTACTGAAGTGGGTATAGGATAAGAAAAACAAAAGAGAATCTATGCAACAAAAGAGAGATAGCAACGCAAACATTTGCAAGGTAAATGAAGGTGTGCAGCAACGGTTTCCAATCCAAGCATGAAAGTACCTCAAATTCAAATTACTTGATAACCATCAATAATTTCTTACAACTTTTTGTCACCTTAAAAATTCCCAAAATAGATTCCTTCAACTTTGTCCAACCGTTGCAGTGAGCTTCTTCTGTTGAACCGTTACTTGAGACACATTTTCATCTAACAATATCTATTCAACATCTTCTTCGGACCCACTAGTCATGTATTCTGTTCAGTGTTGTAGCTTCGTTGCTTTTTCAGTTTTTCTTCTTCTTATTCTGTAAATACATTATATCATATATATAAATTTGGCTTTAAAAAAAACAACATCTTCTTCGGACAGAATCTTTTGATGAGTGTTTGTCTGAAGAATGAACTTTCTTAAATATGCATGAGAAGCAGCCAACTCAAGGAGGAGTCTTACAATCTTTTTCTTCAAATAATTTTGCTTCGTGAGCTGATTTCTGTTCATGATTCTCCACTCTCTTTGTTCTGTCCTTGTGGAGCTTTCTCATGAAGTGTGCTTCGGCAAGATCCAAACCGGCTGTCGACATAGCTAGTTACTCGAATACAAATTTTTTTTAATGTAGAATGGATGTGAAGTTTTGGAGAAGCAGTTGTTGGAGTGAGGTGTCTATACAATAATGGTTGAACTTTGGCAACACGGGAAGAATGAAGTCACCAAAAGTAGGTCACGAGTCAGGATTGCATTGCATTGAGGGGGGCAAACAATTACAGATGCCAGATTGACTATTTTTTTCTTTTAAATTGTATACTGTTAAATTTTATTTTGAAACCTTGAAAAATTTCACCCCAATTATAACAAATTTTGTTAAGATACAAGTTCAAGGTGATGAGAAAAAAAAAATATTTAAAAATTCACTAGCTCTACCCAAGTTTGGTGGAGGCAAGTTTTTTTTTGTTTGTATGTGTGTTGGGGGAGGGGGGAGGGGGGATTTTTTTATAGGTGCCAACTAAAAATCTTTTAGATAGGGAGTCCCAACTAAAAAAAATAGGTGGTGTGGAGAAATAATTTTTTTAGGAGCCGATGCAAATTTTATCATCTTAATAGTCATAAAAAAAAATTTATTAGCTCAAATAAAGATAAAAAACAAATATTAAATTATTTAATATACTATACAATTAACTTCCAATAAAAATGATTAATAAAATATATATAACCAAACAACTTTGCTCCCGACGAATACTCTTGGTATAAAATTAATTGATAACAAAATTAGAATCAATGACTATAGATAATTCTCGGTTAATATGAATGACCATCAAATCTGAAAGATATTTGTCATCCATTCTATTGCAAAGAACACTTTTGATACGCTTCAAAGATAAAAATGCATGATCTGTTGTTGCAGTAGTAACATGAAGTGTCAAGACAATGCAAATCAATTTGTCAACCAAATGGTAGTTTTGTGCCTTATTTGCCTCAGCCAATGTCATGCATGATTCAGAAATATTGGACAACCCCTGAAAGCGATCATGAAAAAGTGCATCTACTTTGTAATGATGTAGTTGAATTTTCAAAAAGTGCAACTCTTTTTTTTACCAAAATAATCAGGATAAAAAACTTCTGCAAGACGATGAATATGATCAATCTGAAATGATTTAAACTTGTCTTTTTGATCCAAATCAGTATTGAGCTTAAGAAGTTCCATTGTTGCACCAACAAATCTATAATTGATTTAATCCATTTGACGATCTATTGCAGCATGAAATATTTCAACTTGGTAATAATACTCAAATGTCTTGCCTGTAACACACCCCTCAGGATTCTTATACAAACTAGCCATAACTGGTATATCAATTTCATAATGCTCACAAACATCAATTGCTGATAAAAAAATAGAATCAAAACCAACATCCTTCAATTGTTGAAGTAAAGCTTTTGAACTAGAGACGAGATTCATTGCACTCAAAATATCAAGAAACTTGCGTTACAAAGCTCGACAAAGTATATCAGTTAAAGTTAAAATCTTGTGTATCATGTGTAAGATGAATACAAAGTTGAAAGTCCTTAAACTTTCAAATGCTTGCGAGCTTCACCACGTGCAAGATTAGTATTACTTTTCCCTTCACACGCTCGTAACAAGCACAATCACATAATCATTCATGTCAACTAGGTCACATAATGAAGAATAATGAGAACTCCAATGAGTTTTCTCAGGCCGATGCATAGTACCCAACTGATTAATCCATTTACCCATAGCACGTTCACCCGTAGCTATCATTTTTCCAATCTGAATAGTGGCGCATAAGAAAAATACTGACATAACTTGCAATACCAGTCAATTCTTGAAAGAAACACTAAACATCATCTAATTTTTCAGCAGCAACAACCAATGCTAATTGCAATCTATGAGCAAAACAATGAATATGATAAGCATAAGGGCATTCTTCACAAAAAGAAACTTGTAATCCATTCCAGGAGCCCTGCATATTGCTAGCCCCATCATACCCTTGACCACGCATTGTACATATTTGTAAGCAGCAATGTTATTCACATCAACAATGTCAAAGATGTTAGTATTATGCTCTAAGGTTAATAACCTTAAGCCTATATATTAACACTTTAATGTTGTATATATGATTGTAACAACCTTTACTATTTGATAATTTTCTCGCTATATTTATAGCATTTCAAATAGTAAAGCCTAGTGCTGATAACTTAGAGTGTATTACAAAGAAATGTGAGGATGAAATCACTCTAATTATGTTCTCAATACGACATAAACTAATATGGATAGATTAGCATGTACTAAGCCAATTCAGTTTGAAGGAAATAGTTGATCTCATCAACTATAGTATAGAGACACTTAAGCATACAACATGGATGCTTGTAGTAGACAAGTACATTGGATTGACCCACATAGACATCACCATATTATCAATAGATGATATTCTATAGAATAGTAAGTGTAACTGATCCTTTAACTTGAGTTCACCACATAGAGATCTTGAATATGAATGTCACTCTTTGATTCTATCCGAAGTTATACCTTAAATGGTAACAATGGGTAGTACTGGAACTGATTCAAAGTACGGAAAGATTGTGAGTGATCAACAAAGAATTTACCACTCCTAAATCGTTAGGAGAATATATTCCTATGGTCACTTGTAAGAAGTGATGGAAGCTTTTGCAAATTATAAGTTTAATTAGAAAGACTTTCTAATTATAACTTAATGATAATGACTTCCGGTACAAGAAATCTCATGTATATATATATATATGTATGAGGATGTCAAATAACCTCAATATACAAAATTAGGGATATGATTTATGGTGAAAAGGATATTAATTACACAAAAATTAATTTTTGAAAGGATTAACTCCTTCCATGATTATTCTCAATGCTTGGGGGCCAATGATATTTTGCTAGAGATTACTCATGGTCTATGAACTTGAATTAAGGATTAATGATTTATAAGTGTATAAATAATTAAACGTAAATTGTTTATGTGAATTCGAGGTTCATTGTCAAATTATTGAGAATCTAGAGGGTCATATACATTAACACCATTTTTAGGGTCATTTCATAATTTTTGAAAGTTTAGGGGACTATTTTGCAATTACTGAATTACTTGGGGATTTTTCTAAAAAATACTAAAAAAGTTTCTTGATCAATGACACATGTTAGACATGTGTTGGGACATTTGTCTACCTCCAAGCATGTGAGACATGCATTTGGACAAGTGTAATGGCATATATCATTCTTGAAAGTCTGTTAGACATGCATTTTAACAGTTATTTAGACATGTTTAAGGCATTTTTCTCTTCTATAAATACCACAAGACTTCTATATGTGAGGGATGGTTGCATTTTCTTAGCCTTGGTCGAAAATTGAGAAATCTCTTTGTCCAAATGCTCGAAAACCCGAAAGTTGTTTGGGAAAGGATTGAAAATTCGGAGAAATTTTTCATCTAATTTTCTAAGGCATGAAGTGTAGATCTAGCACTCTTTGTTATTACATATAGAGTTATACATCTTGATATATTATCCTCAAAGGAATTGGTGGTTTAGATTATCTAGAGGGTGGATACTTTAATACCTCAAAAGAAGGAGACTACTATCAAGAATTGAAGCTCTCAAAAGCTATAAAATTCCTCCCTTAATGAATTAAGTTGTGTAAATTAGCAAAGATACATGGCTAGAAGATCTCTAAAACTTTTGTTATGTTTGGTTAACACACACTTATATTTATACTTCCGCACATGTTTTGCATCATGGCACGTAATATAGCTTTCGGAGATCTTACAAGTGGTATCAGAGCCATTTTGCTAATTCTTGCATTTTTGCAAGGTTTATTACACAACTTATGGTATATAACAAAGGATGTATGAATAAGTTCATGTGCATGCATGTATTTCTTGAAAGATTTGTTTCACAAAATCTCAAGTTATGTTTTGACCAAAACTTAATATTTTGGTGGACAAAATTGTTGTAGTGGCTATATGTACGGTTTGGATACTCCATGATGTTGTAGAAGAATAAGTAATTGCTCAAAAAAAAGTAGAGGTTAAGCCTTCACAAAGGGCCCTAAAAACCGAAGCAAATTTTCAATATTTTGTCCAAAAATTGTAGCCTATGATGCAAGAATTTGTTCTTGCATGCTATTTCAAGCTCAAGAATATGTTGCATGTATTGGTTTTTTTGTAGTATTCTAACATTTCATGCTTTATTTGATTTTAAATTAAATATGATACATGGTGGTTGATCATGTACTAGAGCCCAATAGGATTATGCTTATTATAATAATTATTATTACTTTAATTATTGGTTGAATGGATGTAATAGTTACATAGGTATTAATAATATGGCTTGTATGCAATGCCTTTCTTATAATTCTTGATGTAATTCTTTCTCATCTCCCTCCCTCCAAATGTAACTTGAGGTTTCTCAAAGAATATAACTTTCATTAGTCTAGTAGAAGGAAAATTGTGAGAGAGTCTATGAATTATGTAACTCAAGAGAAGGAAGCCACCAAGAGAAATCCGAGAAGGTGTTGATGCAAATACGTTGCATAACTTCAAGACATTGAAAAACACCCTTAGGATAAACCTCCTAATCTCTTAAAGGCCGAGAGATTAGTAGAGTCAATGATCATATCACGATTATATGTGTTTATTTAGCATGCTTTATAGTATATTATAATGTGATAATAATATAGAATTATATGCATGCTAGAAAACTTAAAACGTGATGAGACTAAAACATATCAAATACCTTAAATAATAATCAAGTCTCCCCTTTATCAAATGTGTTTGAAAAGGAATGATGCCTTCCATCATTATGGTAAAACGACCCTCTTGGTTGTTGGTTCATTTGTTGAGTTTCCCTCAAGGTGACCCTCTACCTCATAGGGGGTATTATCTTGGAAATTATAACTTTTTGGAACAATGCTGCTTGACTTGACTAAAACTCTCAGCTTGTTGAGTTTTCCTCATGCCTTGAGTATTAAAGGCAAAATCTTGGTAAGGTTAAAGAGTTAACTACCCAAGCAAAAACAAGGAGTGGCAACATCTTGCAATTGTTGAATGATAACTACCCTTAGTAATCATAGTTGGTTTGTTGAGTTTCCCTCAAGGTTTTATTATGGTTCAATTGGGATCCTTGACCCACTAGAAGATTAATTAATCTTCCAAATCATTGAAGAGGGTGATTGATTTGAAATAAATAGTGAGAACTGAATATATTTATAAAAGTCTACTATATTCATTTTGTAGTATACATAAAACTGCAAAGTCTTATCTTTACCTTTACATACTTTGTAGATATCTTCTATGCAAATGAATCTTTGTTTTATTCTCGAATCATATAACTTAATTGGTGCAAATTGCTTGGATTGACATCAGAGTTTGAAAATCATTCTCAAAGCCGAAAAAACTTGCACATGTCTTTGAGATACAAAAACCCAACCCTTCGAAAGAGGGTGCATCTTAGGCTATTCAAACTTGCACATCTGGCATCCATATCTCCAGAGTTTCAGAAGCAATGTGAGAATTTAGATAAATCTGCTATGATGGGGTATATCAAAGAGTTGCTTGAGGCTCAATCTGAGACTGAGAGGTTCAATCTAACCAAAGAGTTATTTAGAGCCGAGATGGAATAAGGCTCTTCTATGGCTGACCATTGTGTGGCAATTCTAGGCCTCATCAAAAGGGTGAAAGACCTTGGAACAAACCTAGAAGAAGACCTTTATGTAAATCTGATTTTACAATCTCTTCCATCAAATTATAAGCAATTCATCGTCAATTTTAAAATGAATAAGATTCAAGTGCCTTTGGACGACTTGGTGAATATGCTCAAACTCACTAAGAGTGAGTTACAAAAGGGTAAGTGTACTGTCTTGCTCGCGACTTCTGAAAAAGGCAAAAAATTGTCGAAAGCCAGACTTAAAAAGCAAAAGGGCAAGAAGCGTGCAGTGAAAGCAATTGGTGGAGTAAAAAAGAACAAGAAACCTGAAAAATGCACTTGCTTCCATTTCGGCAAACCGGGGTACTGGAGACAGAACTGCAAAGATTATCTTGCACCTTTGAAGAAGCTTAAAGAAGCATCTTCATCAGGTATCTATATGATTGATGTAGTCTCTACATTCGATTCTAATGTTTGGGTATTTGATACTGTATCCCCTATTTACATTTGTAACAATTTGAAGAGGTTTAAGCTAAGTAGATTGGTGGCAAAGGAGACGTAGATCTTCGAGTCGGAAATGGGGCAAGAGTTATTCTCTGACCGTCGGAACCTACTATCTCAATTTACCTAATAGACTTGTACTAGAACTATATAACTGTTATTATGTTCTAGTACTTATGAAGGGTACTCTATATTGCAGCAAGAAAATAGTTGTACTATTTTGAAAAATGGAATTAGATATTTGGTAGCTTTAAGTATTAATGGTCATTATGTTTTGAACATAGTTGAATCAATACTTAGTGTAGATACAAATACGAAAGACATAAGTCTTTCGTACCTCTAACATTGTAGACTTCATTACGTAGGCAAAGATTGCATGTCCAAAATGTGCAAAAACGGTCTTTTGAACTCATTTGAATATGAATCATTTGAGAATTGTGAATCTTGGCTGCAAGGTAAGATGACTAAGACTCCTTTTAATGGAAAAGGAGAAAGATCTACGGAATTGCTTGGCCTAGTATATACGGATGACCATTCTAGATATGGTTTTGTGTACTTAATGAAGTAAAAGTCCGAAGTCTTTGAAAAGTTCAAAGAATATAAGAATGCTATTAAGAAGCAATTGGGAAAGAGTAATAAAAATACTTCGTTCTGATAGGTGTGGAGAATACTTAAATATCCAATGTCAAGATTTTCTAAAAGATCATGAAATCATCGCACAAAGGACTCTTCTATACACTCCACAATTAAATTATGTGTAGGAGAGTAGAAATAATACTTTCTTAGATATGTATCATCGATGATGAGTCGTGCAAATCTCCCAAAATCATTTTGGGGCTTTGCCTTAGATACTGCATCGCTAGTACTCAACCGTGTTCCATCAAAATCGGTTG
>JAOWBN010119244.1:0-31868 GCA_028565015.1 Pinguicula moranensis
ATGCCCTCGTGGCGGGTCCAGAATTTTCCAGACCCGCCGTGCCCAGTTCGCGAAAAATGCGACCTGGGCACGATCCTTGGCCCGCGGCCCGCCGTGGCCGGATCCGGGCCGCATGCCAATTTGGGCATGTCTATCGGTATGGCTTTTTCTGTACCAAATTAGGTTGATTCGGTATCGGGAATACCGATTACTGATTTATATTCCCGAATAATCAGCCCTACCGTTAGTGGAATGGAGTAGAGGTAAGTATTTGGACTGGGTTAAATGGGTTACCCCGATCCGTATAGGTTGGCAGGCAGAGGAGCTGACCCATTTTTTTGTCGTATCTGATTGGGTCCAATTTTTCAGCTCGACGAATTTGCCGGCACTGCCTATTTTAATTTTTTTCTTATTTTATTTTATTTTATTTTATTTTATTTTAAGTGGCTGACATTTTTATAAAAAAAAATTGAAAAATGGGTCAGTCGGACCTGGTTGGCTCATCGCTTTTACAAAAATGGGTCTAGCCTAGCCATACATGAAAAAATATGGGCAGGCTGATTGCTAAACTCAACTGGCCGACCCGAAAAAAATGGGCTAGGTTATTCATTCCACTCGTTCGTCTGCCTGTACAATGAAGCGAGTTAAATGTGAAGTTATTTAAATTAAAAACTAATATTCCAAATGTTCTCTAAAATATACATTATATATATTTATGTTTTTATTTATTTAAAGCACAGAATAGGCCGTGATGGAGATTAGAGCCTAGCCATCAAGTTCGCTGAAGACTCGTTCCTTTCAAATCTCCCGCGCTCTTCGTGTTAAATAAAAATCACGAACTCCCACTTCACTCTATTTCTCCTCTTCTCTGTCATTCTTGCCTTCTCAGATCTTGCGATATCTTTTCAATTTTTCTGGGAAAAATTCAGCGACAAGCTTGCTTCCGTCGTCAATCGTCATGGATGAAGAATATGACGTCATTGTCCTAGGCACTGGACTCAAGGAATGCATTCTCAGTGGTCTCTTGTCTGTTGATGGCCTGAAAGTGAGTCGAATTACTTTTCGGTTCCACGATCTTCGACCATCTGCTTACAGTTTTTCTATAATTTGCATCTGATCTTCTTAAATCCGACTCGATTAATGCCTCCCTCATTGCGGTGATCAGAGTGAATGAATTTCTGGGTCACTAAATGTTATGGTCTGTTAGATTGATGCATGTGCATTTTTGCATTATGCTTGCTTGCTTGATAATTTGTTTTTACTCTTCCAAGGTCTAAAAGGATCTGATCTACGATTCTATTGGAATATAGCACCTGAGAATTCGGATCGTGGAAAGCGAATTTGGATTATAGAGTCACTTTTTGTTAGGATAAGTAGCTAATTTAATCTCAGTCCATATTATACTTGTCTGTGCTCATCTTTATTCCCTGTCCACATCTCTCTATTATTTTGACAGGATATCCTCATCCATTTTTTGCTTTGGTTAGGGGAAGAGTGTATCTGGTTCTGGCTTGTTCTTTTCTTGGTGAAATAAATTTTTATGAAGCATTGAGGCTCATTAATACCATAGCAGAATTTGTGAAGGCGGATCTCTAGAGTTTGAGAATTGAGGTTTCTTTCAACAGGTACTACACATGGACAAAAATGATTACTATGGAGGAGATTCCAGCTCTCTCAATTTGAATCAGGTGAAGTCTGAAAAGATTGACAAATTAGATAGAACTTAATCCTTAATCTTATTGCGTCAATCAGTCATCCCCCAATTCATAATAAACAAGCATTCTTACATACACCCTCACAACCAGGGCATGGATTAACAGTACTTAATCCTTAACCTTATAGTTTTATCCTAGAATGATTTGATTAACTATATATGCATTGTTAAAGTTATTAAGACGGGATCTGGCTTACATGGCAAGATCTATTGTTTGATAATTTTTTTGTTTTCCGGTTACTATATTGCCACTTCATCTACATCTTTCTTTCTCCAGCTCTGGAAGCGCTTTCGGGGTGATGAGCAAACCCCTGAACAATTAGGTGCAAGCAGAGACTATAATGTTGATATGATTCCAAAGGTATGTATATATTTTTTTTATTTGGAGATTATCTGAAATGCTCTGGTTTGGTTAAGTTAGCTAATATAGAACCTTTTGATTTGACCTTTTAGTTCATGATGGCAAATGGGGCTTTGGTTCGTGTGCTGATTCATGCAAACGTTACCAAGTATTTAAACTTCAAGGCAGTAGATGGTAGTTTCGTCTACAATAAAGGAAAGGTAAGCTGTTTACCTAAGAATCATGCTATTTGCTTCAACATTTCGTGAGCTCTAGTCTTGACTTTTGCTAGTAAATCACTCGACAGATATACAAGGTTCCAGCTACGGATGTTGAAGCATTGAAATCCTCAATTATGGGTCTATTTGAAAAGCGTCGTGCCCGCAATTTCTTTGTTTTCGTTCAAGATTTTGAAGAGAGTGATCCCAAGACTCACAAAGGGATGAATTTGGAGACAGTTACTACTAGAGAACTTATTGCGTGAGTTTTCCTTATGCATTATGTATCGCCATGCTAACTTTATTGTTGGAGTTCTCTGTTTGAACCTTTATGACATTTTACTAATAGCCACTCTACGCCCTCTGATATAGCAAATATGAGCTTGAAGAAGACACGATTGATTTCGTTGGCCATGGTCTGGCACTATATACTGATGATAGTTACTTGGACCAGCCCGCTTTGGATTGTGTTAAGAGAATGAAGGTGGAGCTTCTCTTCTAGAACTGCTTTCACATGATCTTGCTTTACTTCTGGTTAAAAGGACTAACTACTTGTGTCTTGTTTCAAACAGCTTTATGCAGAATCCTTGGCCCGCTTTCAAGCTGGATCGCCTTACATATATCCAATGTATGGTTTGGGAGAGTTGCCTCAGGTTTGTTTCAATCGAATACACATTCTGAGAGCGACCTACGGGTTTGAACTTGACCTTATAGTTTTCCAATCAACAGGCATTTGCACGTCTAAGTGCAGTTTATGGTGGTACATACATGCTAAACAAGCCGCAATGTAAGGTAAATCTGTCAAACTACTGTAATTTCTAACTGCCTTCTCTTTTCGACGAAGTGCACTGTAGTAAACTACCCGATTATCCCATTTCATGGCTTCATCAATGATGAAATACATGAACTGTTCATACGGCTCGACTCAAGCCATGCCTGAATAATGTCAAATATCCTCCACTGGAGCTGAAGATGGAGAAAGGTTCCTTATGTTTTGACTAGTTTGAAAATGATTTCTAATATATAGGTCGAGTTTGATGGAGATGGCAAAGCGATTGGAGTAACATCTGAAGGAGAAACTGCTAAATGCAAGAAAGTTGTCTGTGATCCGTCGTATTTGCCTGATAAGGTAACTTACCTGAATTGGATGACACTAGTTCATCAACTGCATAGTTATATAACAGAATCATATTTCTTTACATTTCCTGTTTCTATTGGAATATTGTTTGAAACCGGGGCATCTATCACAGGTTCAGAAGGTTGGTAAAGTTGCCCGCGCCATATGTATTATGAGCCACCCAATCCCTGACACGAAAGATTCTCACTCTGCACAAGTTATTATACCTCAGAAGCAGCTAGGTCGTAAATCAGATATGTAAGGTTTCCAACATTGAACTTCTGAAAAAGTATTGCTCCATTTTCTTCTCAGAACAAGTTCTAGGAGTTCATCTTTGTTAGTTACCAAGTAGGATGCAGTAATTGGCAATGTGGCATCATCCCTTTTCAATATTTGATTCCCTAGGTACTTGTTCTGCTGCTCATATTCTCACAACGTGGCTCCAAAAGGGAAATATATAGCTTTTGTTTCAACAGAAGCTGAGACTGACAACCCTGAGGAGGAACTGAAGCCTGGAGTAGACCTTCTTGGACCAGTTGATGAGATATTCTATGAAACTTATGACAGATTCGTACCAACAAATGATGGTGATGCTGACCAGTGCTACATATCGACGGTAATGTTCATATGCATATTATCAGGGGTTACCAATCTTGATTGTGTTGTACCTTAAAATGTACAGACTCTCTGCATATCTTCATACTAAGCTGCTTATAGTTGTCTAATTGTTCAATATCTTTACGAAACTGCAGAGTTACGATGCTTCAACACACTTTGAGTCGACTGTAATGGATGTGTTGGCTCTGTACACTAAGATTACTGGAAAGGTAAACGTTTCAATTTTGGCCTTTGTGCAGTAACATGGAGGCGTGAAAGCAGAAGTTGTAGTTACTGGCCATATATTGAACTGGCATCTCTCTTATTATGTGATCAGGTTCTGGATTTGTCTGTGGACCTGAGTGCAGCTAGTGCCAGTGCTGAACAATAAGCTCCTGTGCCTCAGAGAAGAAGAGAGAGAGAGAGAGAGAAAAAAAAGCTTTTCTGGTGCTGAATGGAAATCCGTTTACAAAGTTTCTGTCGTAGTTTTTCCATTGGGTGTTCATAAAGAACTTTACGTCCAAACACTTTTCTATGCCCAAATAAGATATTATTTCTTAAAGAGAAGTCAAATTCAAATGTTGCTGCCCACTGCCCACAGTGGAGAGTTATTATGGTTCATTATAAGTTGTTTACAGCCTACAGGTCCTTGACATATGTTTATGATTAAGTCTCCTTCAAACCTAGATAATTTCTCTAAAAAGAATTTTAAGTTTTTACAAGTAAAAATGTTCTGATAATACAAGCCTTTGACATTTCATTTATGATGAACAATTTTGTGGCTGAAGTTGAAGCTGGTCTTGCGATAAAGTCAAGTCAAACATTGAGGTCAAATTGTACAAAAGTACACATTAAACCAAAGTGCAATTTTAGTAGGCCAATTTTTTTTTGAAATGGGGTCAAAAAATATTGGAGGGGGAAAGGGACTAGGCTCCAAGAGGGACCGCTCAGGGGCAGGGCAGGGCCCCTGCCCCCTTTGGTCTGCCCCTTGATATGAACATGCAATCCCAATCCAATGGTTGCTGTTAGAAGACCCACCTATTTTCTTTTTTTTTGGCTAGTTAAGATTTTATTATATAAAAAATGTTGAACAAAATACATAAGGGTGAGTGCCCCCTGGAATACAATTGTCAGAGGCTATCCACTAAAATAAAGACTTAATCATAGACTACCAAGGATGGCGTATCCATTCATCTAAAGTTAGTTCAGCTGGAGGCTTTTCAAATGCAGTGTGTCAATGTCATGTTTGTAGTTGTATTATCTCCATAGTCTTGTGTCTGTTATACGGTGAGTCCTTGAATCGAGAGCAATCATAACCTTCTAAATATTCCAGACGGTACAATATCATATAGAGCATCAAAAGTTCTCGCATCGCCTTACCTTTCAAAAGGTCCATATGCGCCTTGTAGTGTGGAAGAGTGGACCTCAAGCCAACATAAACTTGTTTCTTGTTTCGTCCAGCTATAGATCTAAGACCATAAGGAGTATACTTCAAGGTAAGTGAAGAACAAGTGTGGTATATAATCGAAATCTGATTTACAAAAATGACATAAGCAGTAGGCATAAGGTCAATCCCCCGATGTACCATATTTTCAACTGTAGCAATTCTGTTCTGAACTAATCTCCAACAGAATGTCATGACACGGAGTGGAATCCTCTTGCACCAGATTATCGCTATTTGCATGGTAACTATGTTATCCAAGCGTCAGTCTCTCAGGATTGCTCTGTATGCACTGCAGACATGAGAGAATTATTGCTAGATCCATCTATGTATCAGCGACTTGTGGGTCGTCTTATCTATTTGACAAACACAAGGATAGATATAACATTTGCAATTAGTGTTGTCAGTCAGTTAATGCACTCACCGAGGACAACACATTTGGATGCAACTTATCATATTCTCCAGTATCTGAAAACATATCCTAGTCTCGACCTCTTCATTGAATCGAGAGCTTAGTCCGGACCATCCTGCTTTATAGATGTTGATTATGCAAGATTTAAAAGTGATCCGTCGCTCTACTTCAAGTTTGTGCACCTTTCGTGGGATCACCTTATCTCATGGAAGAGTAAAAAACAAGCAGTTGACTCTCAGTCTTCTACTGAAGCTGAGTACTGAGTTATGACACAAGTAACGTGCGAAATACTATAATTTCGTTCCCTTCTTCAAGAGTTGGGGTTCCCAGTCACAGACTCTTCCAGTCTGTTCTGTGATATCAAGTCGACTATTATGTTGTCCTCCAACTATGTTTTTCATGAGAGACTAAAACACATTGGTGTTAATATTAACTTCATTCGTAAGAAAGTCCAATCAAGAATAATCTCCCCAAAGTCTGTCATCTCACGATATCAGACACCCGAACTGTTCACCAACTCCATTGGCCCAAGACTCTTGCAGTTGTCCATTCAAAAGCTCGAGCTCGTTGATATAGTCGTCCCAGTTTGAGGGGAATGTTGGAAGATGGGGTAAGTTCATATTTTAGAATAGTCGTTATAAATTTATTTCTTTTCGAAATTGCCCTTGTAGTAATATGTATAAATTCAAGTAATTTCATAATTCAATACATAATATTTTTTATTTAACTTGAATTTAGGATGGCTACATATTAATGTATCATTCGAAGGGCAGAAATGGGCCACATTTATTAATTACAAATTAATCTAAATGGTCCACGAAACAAACGATGATAGGCATATGGTGCGGGCTAAACGGGAAAATGGGTCACGGGCCTGCCCCACCCGTTTATTTAGATTTTCGATTTTCACTAAATTGTGTTTAGTTTCTAGAATTCTAGGGATTTCGTTCGAGTTCGATCGCCTCCGCCTGTTTACTTTCTTTTCTCCAGGAGAATCCACAAACAATCTTTTGAAAGAGTATTGCTACTGTGTAGATCCGAGATCTTACTAGATGAAGGAAAGAATTCGATAGGTTCGTGGGAGAGAGGGTTTAGCAATCTCTGTGTAGATCCAAGATTCCGAGATCGGTTCCACCTCCACTTACTTCTGAGTCAGTTGTATTAGCTCTTCCACTGTCAGATGTGTTATTCTGGAAGCCAAGGATGCGGAAGATAGTCACCTAGCTTTGGTAAGATGTGTGGTTAAATCAAAACCCGTAAAGTATTATTGCAGGATATGCTGCTCACTGAACTAGTGCAAAAACACCAAGGGAAAGATTGGAAAAAAATAGGTGAATGTTTTTCAATTCAATATTTGCCCTCGCATATCACCTATTTGAGAACATTATTTAGCAAATATAAGCATAAGTTTATTTTTCCTTGCCCTTTCTATTATTGACAAATATCTTTCTGTATCTTGATTGATTTCAGCAAATTCTAGATGGAGCTTGGGTCCTTTTCTGTATTTTTTTAATTCTGTAGGAAACAATTAAGTTTACGAAAGCTATTGATGTGCATATGTAATGATTTGGGCTATCATATGTCTAAGTTTATTAATCACCCTTATAGGTAAGTAAAAATAAAAGTTTGTAAGGAGGCAAATATTGCTTAAATGTACCTTACTCTCTATGATTGTCAACATTAGCTTCTTAGACTCAAATGAAAAATCAATATATTGAAGTGATCTGATTACAGCTAATCTACATTATATTCATGGTAGTGTCAGAACTATTCTATTGATTGTCTTGATTCTGTAAATTGGGTGTTGGATTATCTGAGTATTTTCTAGATATCCTTAATTCTACAATTTCCTGTAGTTCAGAATGGTTTTGTAATAGAATTTGTTTCTCTGTGAATTCTTTCAGGATATTGGTGGCTATGACAATTTGGTTCATACCAAAAGTCACATTAATTTGATTAAGAAAATTAGTTCCCAAAAGTCGGAGTCGAAGAGAAATCATATTACTGCGAAGTTGTGCTCTTTATATTTAAATGAAGGTTCTTCAGAAGCTGCTTCTCTTGCTGCTGGCTCTGTCGTAGAGGTATGTATGCCTCCTTTGACTGATGAAGGTTCTTGTGCACTATTTTTTTCAGATTTTTTTTCTATTAATCAGCAAGGAAATTTTTTCTCTTGACTATAATTTTCTGTGGATATCTGCTAATAGGTTGTGGAGACGGGAGAGAGTTGCAAAAGGTGAACTTGATTCTGCATTTGCTATTGTCCGGCCTCCTGGCCATCATGCTGAGGAGGTCCTACCAGTAACAGGAAGCGAACCTCTCAGTAAGCCTTGAAAACCGTCTGATGCAAAATGCCAATACATTCATGATTGTTAGGTTGTCTTGTTATGACAAAATGCCAATACATTCATGATTGTTACTTGAGAAGTTTTTCGCTTGCTGATGTATGCCCAATAGATTACAACACATGGCCTTTGAAATATATAATACATCCTTCCTGCAAATATACCTACAGCTTGTTAAATTTGCAATTTGAGCATTTACTTCCTGCAGCTTGTTAAATCTGAACTTGTAACAAAATATGCACATTGATCTGAATTCTGAATGTAAGAATTGTACATTTCTACATCTTATGAATTAAACTCTATCTATTTGTTTCTTTATTTTTAATTATTTCATATTTATTGAGAATTCTCATTGCTGAATGTAGGTGTTCTGTGATCAGTTTTGAAAATGGCTGATTTGCATGAGGATGATATTCTTCGAGAAGAAGAAGACGAGTTTGATTTGGATTCTGTAGAACCTGTAACACAGAGCAGTACTACCACGGGTACCTCTAAGAAAAGAAAAAAGCTCACGTCTAATGTGTGAAAACATTTTGAGAGGTACCAGAAAGATATTGATGGCAATACTATTTGGAAAGCTAAATGTCACTACTGCAAAAATGAGTACAATAGGAACACGGCAATTAGTGATACTGGCACGCTTATGAGGCATTCCAACAAGTGTAGATTGAAGCACGGTGGTGTGCATCTAGGTTCCACCAGTCAACCAACATTACATTTAACTTCTGATGGCAAGGTATGGCGTGGCGTTACGATCCCAAGGTATGGCGGAAATCCTTGGTGGTGCAGTTGATTGCTAGTTGTGACTTGCCTATCAACTTTGGCGAGCGTTATGCGTATGAGAAGCATATTAAAAAAATCCTTCAACCCTTCCTTCCAGACAATTTATTGCACGCATGGTTTGACGTGACATCGAAGATTATTTTGAGAAACGTGTGGTTGAAATGAAAGCCGCGTTCGCTGCTTCAAATTATTGTGTAGCCTTGACATCTGATATATGGGAATCTTTATCCCATCTAGATTATTGCAGCGTAGTGGCACACTGTATTGACTCTAGCTGAATTTTACAGAAGCGAGTCATTGGTTGCAGACTGGTTGATAGGCACATTGGTGAGGTCATTGCAGAGAGCATTTTGGATGTACTCAAGGAGTATGGACTCGTGAATCGCACAATCTCCATCACATTAGATAACGCATCTGCAAATTCAAAGGTTATGAGATCACTTGAGGGTCCACTGAGGCCATACAATACTGGCTTCCTTTCGCATCAGAGATGTGCCTGCCATGTTATAAATTTGATAGTTCAAGCAGGTTTGAGTGCTCTAGAAGATTATGTTGGAAAGGTTCGCAAAATTGTGTCGTGGATAAGGGCGTCTAACCAACGCATCAATGCCTTCAAAGCTCAGAGCATCTCCTTAGGTGACAAACCTCGTATTTTGAATGCAGACATGCCCATTAGATGGAACTCGGCATACATTATGGTGCAGAGATCTCCAGAGTACAAGATGCACCTATTGCAGTATTTAATGAGGTCACAGATGCAACCTTCTTCTCATCCCCCAGCTGTGTTGACATTCTTAATGTGGGACGTCATTGAGAAAATTATCAAATTCCTTGAGGTTTTCTATGCGGCCACGACTACTCTATCAGGAAGTTATTTTACTACCTCTGCTCTAGCCATACATCGGTTGGCATTAATGACAAACAATATTTATGAACATAAGGATGATGAACACATAGGAGGTACATCAGTACACAGCTCTCACTCCCTACATTGTTTGATTGTTTTCATTCTTTATTCATTTGAATTTTGATGCATTTTATTCTATTCTTTGCAGGTGTCGTGCGAGCGATGAAGATGAAGTATTTGGAATATTGGGCTACCCCTCCTCTCTTATATTCATTGACTTTTATCTTGGATCCTCGACCCAAGATGATGATGTTTGAAGAAGCAATTGTTAAGATGTGAAGTTGGTTGGGATTAGAAGAGGACAGCACTAATGTCGTAAAAAAATGTTGAAACCACTTCGTTACACTTGTATCCAAGTATGAGAGCAAGTTTGGAGGCTTGAGGGTTCGAGCACCACCATCTAGTGGGAAGAAATCAGCGGCTTGGAAATGATTGGGTGGCTTTGGTGAATCGTCGAGTTCGCATATAGATTTGGGTGATATTGGTCAGTATTTTGAGTTGAAGAACTATCTTCATACCAATTTTGAAATGACAGATGATCTCTATTGTGAGAACTTGAATCTTTTATAGTGGTGGATAACACTTAAGACCAAATATCCAGTTCTATCACATTTGGCATTCTAGCTTCCACAATTTCATCTGAGTCTGCATTCAGTACGGCTGGAAGGATTGTGGAAGAAAGACGCTCTAGGTTGACACTAGAGATTGTTGAAATGTTGATCATCACTAAGGATTGGGAGATCCATGATGATAGAATTGAAAATTTGGGTAAGTTGGAAGAATATTTCCTTGAGGAAGACGACGACTCTCTTGCTCCTTTTGCACTTCCTCATTGAAGGTTAATTACTTAATCGTTCATTCTTAGTTTATTTATATAATTAAATTTCGAGTTATATTAACTGTTACTTACTTTCCAACCTCCAGATGCAACAAGACTTGACTTGGGAAGGTTAAGTATTCATTCTTAATTTATTTATATAACTAAGTTTTCATTTATGCTAATGTTTACGGTACTTTGTAGGGATTAACAAGAAACTCTTGCAGCCTGCATGGATGTTGGTTGGAATTTGAATGAATCATCAGACCAAAACTTGATTTTGAACTTATATTACCCTTACTACTACATGATTTTATGTTGGTGGTTTAATTTTGATGTGCAATTAGTACTTGTGTGTGTGATTTGTGAACCTTCTGATTCTAAGTCCCCAACTCACACTCTTGATTCAAGTCTATGCTTGGTGTTTTAATTTTGATGTGCAATCGTTCTCTTTTATCCACCCCTGGAAATTGCATCCCAAACCAGCTGAAGTACCCTGTCATATAATGATGTAAGTGATCTTTGGCTTTAACTTATATCCCCTTTCTTTGGATAATTGTTCCTAGATTTTCATTGCAATTCAGATTTCTGTACAATATTGTGCTATGAATCTGTTGTACTTCTGAAAACTTCAAACATGATTAGACAAAGCAGGTGTGGTGAAATGAATGTTCAAGAAGCTAGTTCTGTAGTATATGATTGTGAGCTGATTCTTTGGAATGAAGTGAGTTACTCTTCGGTGTCAATAGTCTTTGGAATCTTTGAACTCAAGTGAAAAACGGTGCAAACGGGTTAAAATCGTACGGCCCATTTTAAAAACAAGCCAGTTTTGTCCGGCCCATTTCTAAAATAGGCCAAGCCCGCACCGCCTGTTTTTTCAAAACAGGTGGTGTGTGCCGTATAAAATGGCATGTTTACCCGTTACAGGCGGTACGACCCGTATGCCTACCACTAGTTCTGATCCAAACACAAATAAAGATCTCACAGTTGTAACGTTGGGGGAAAACCGCCTAATTTATGCTTCAATCAATTGGGTTATAAAAGGAAGAAACGGAGGGAGATCCGTGTGAAAATTTTCTGATTCCATCACAGATCTGAACTCCGAATTGGAACGTTGGAGGGAAAACGCCTCAATCATTAATTGGGGATCGTAAAAGGAAAGAGCCGCCAAGATTCCGTTTTTCAAAATAAATCAATGAAGTATTCGCTTCGCTCGCACTCCCCTCGTGTTGTTTCTACAAATCTAAATATTTATATTATAATTCGTTTAAATTTTTAAAAGATGTTAAAATATAATTCATTTATATTAAAATAATAATATGTAACATTCTTTTCACATTTTTAAATTCTTACGAATCATTTTTTACAATGTTATAGAAATTGAAGGAAATAGAGAAGAAGAATACAGATTCCTAACCAAACCAAATTAGTCATAAGCAGATATTTGAATTGAATTATGAATAGAAAGCAGATAATTGGAAACATATGAACAATCATGTTTTGATCCTCAATAAATAAAATAAAATCTCGCCAAGTTCATATACATCTTATCATATCGATTTACAAAAAGATAATTGAGAAAAAGAGCACGTGAAAGTACTCTGTGTGATATGTACACACGGTCAACGAACAATGGCAAGGAAAATGAAACTACTATTGGGCAGAGGAAAACTGGTTTCTTGTGAAAAAAACACTATCGATATTGGAATAAACAAGCCACCTAAGTATCAAGGTTCAAGAATGCATACAACGTTGCCGCTCAAACTGTGTATATCTTTCTCACTTCTTTTGTGCGTCTTCGGCAAATAGGGCAAGCTCCAGAGGTCTCCACAATCCTGTAAAGCTCAGTTCAGGATAGGCATAACAATCTCTAAAACTAATATCGCCTCCTCAAGCACTATGATTTCGCAATAACTGTTGAATAATGTAAATGACCATTTAAACTTTTTTGGATATATATTTTAAACCTGGCTGCGCATCCATAACAAGCAACACAGTGTCCGCATGGAATAAAGAAAGAATTTTTCGGAGCATCAAAGCAAATTGCACAATGACGTGCAGTATGCTCCTCATCGTTGACCGACTTCCCGCCAGCTTGCGAGTCTTCAGGATGCTCCTCATCCTCTGAGATAGAGTCATGAGAGGAACCAAAACCCAAAAGTTTATCATCTTTCTGAGCCAGTAAAGGATTTCTCTCAGATTCAATGTCTCCATGTTGATTGCCTTGCATAGGTTGCTCAGTGTGCCGAAAAGGGTTCAGAAAATGATTAATGAGTTGCAGAAGGCAGGCGATTCCACCTATAAGTCAAAAAATTCGAAAAGATGAGAGATTTTGTATAAAAGTTTGTTTTAGTTTAAGCGATTTCAATCAAATTGTACCTGTGCCAACCAAATATGCAACCCATCGAGGCCCATATGAAAGTTTAACGTTCCACTCACCACCTACCATACCCTGCAGAGTTTAGAGACAACTGTTGATTTTTCACTACTCATTAAATGCCATCTTGGAATTGACATAAACAAATGGTGTGTTTCCCAGCTAACATAGAACTCACAGGCATTCGACCAGGAGTGCTAAGTACAGCAGAGTTTGCCCCAGAGAAGAACAGTCGAAAAATACATTCGCCTTTTGCAGGTGCACATTTGTAATAGGGTGTTGTTGTATTGTAAAGGAATGCCTTAACCCTGATGCTTAAATGTACCTGTGTAACATAGATAAATGGTAAGAAGCATAGGGTTCAGTGAGTCCTTGAGAACGGAGATGTGTAAAACGAACTGTATTAAATAGACTTGTGTTGTACTAATCTACAAGGCCTTTGAGAAGTAAGAATTTTATGGTGGCTATTTTTCCTTTTCCATGAGGATGGGTGGATTAGTAGGGGGGAATTGTTTCACTTAATTTCGCAGCAAAACAAGCAACTCAAGTTACACTCATGATTTATGAAATCAACAAACTGTCATCTCCAAACAATATTTTTGGAGACTACTAGAAAAAAAGGTTAACCAAAGGAATAACTAAAAAGTACTGTTGAAAACTTGCCTTAACCACTTCACCCTTCAAGTTACCAACTCCAACATAGTATGAAGAAGATTCAGAAATATCCTTCTGAAATGAACCATTTCCTACAGAGACAGAACTAAGTGGGTTATAATGACAAAAGTGGATAGGAAATAAACGTTGTCTTTATTCTGTCTCACCATGAACTTTATTCCAGGATAAGGTTGCATTAGGATTTGATGGATCCTCAAGCCATTGAGCTAGACCTTGAGCCCCTGTCAGTAAGGGGTAACAAACTTAGGTCACTTGTGTAAAGAAATCACATGATCTAGGAAGCTGACTATTTGGTGCTCACATGGACAAATTGAGAACAACCTTTTAGCAGAATCAATTTGTATTCACTTGCATCCCCAGGATGGATTTGAATGCTCGATTATTTTCAATGAATTACTAACAATGCATTTACCTCTTGCTGTAATTTCCAGAAGAACAATCCAACCTTTTACTAGATGTCTTGACTTGTTAAAACAAATAAAGCTTTGAGAAAAAGAAAGCTCAGTTGAAGTAGGATTCTCCCTTCCTTTCTCTGAATCTCTAAGAGCCCATCTGTAGACTAACATAACCTGAGCCTCCGCATGCTAAAATTAAATGGCCATCCAATTTATTACATCACCTATAATGGTCTCTATCTCTAACCTTGCATGCCCCTAATGAAGGCATGTTTACCTTTTCTTTAACTGTTGGTGCAAAAAATGCAACTATTTTTCCAAAGTCAGAAAGAAGACATATTAAATTATGCCTGAAAAAATGAAATCTACCTTCTGATATGGCAAGAACAACCGAAGATGCACTTGGCGAATCAACACTGTAATATATGTTCACTTGAGAGCCTGTGTTCAAATAGTACATCCATTCCTGCAATATTCAAATGGTGAGAAGAGGTAGATCTATGCCACCATCATATTCGCATGTCCAGAATTCGCCATTCAATTTCAGTATTTCAGGGCAAATCCACTCTGCATAGATTTTCTTAGAAAATAGTAGTTATTTTTCAATTTATTAGAAAGCACAATATGCTCACTTTATGAAGGCATGAAATGACAATAGGAAAGGAAATAACTATTAAAATAATAAATAGTATAACTCAAGCATTGAAATTATGATTTCTCTTAACCTAACATTTGATTAACTAACTTAATCTTATTTTCCACAGCCCCCTCAAGTTCACATAAATATGAAGTCATTATATGTATTCTGAATCAAGTAAAATTAAGATCAGCTTTGCTGGTTATGTACCTAGAAGTTGAAAGGCAGCATGCAGACTAAAAGATAGTAGAAATATGTAGAAATGATGGGTTGTGGCCCTGAGTGCCAAACATTAGAAATCAAATGGCATTACGAGTTTGAAGATAACGCCGTCGCATTTAATAAAGTACAACAAATTTCTGTCGTTGCTATGCAAATGGTATACAGTTAACAAATATAATAGATGCAAAATTGATTTTCGTAGCCTAAGTTATACCTAATTATGCTTCTAAAAAATCAACCTTGTGCGTATTGCCTGGGAAAGTGATGTTATGATTTTCATCCCATGTAGTCACAACGTCAAGAGGTGGAGGTTTGTAAAACCCATACAGCATTGATCCTTCGGCTATATCCAGTTCCACGACCTGCATTAGCTCCAAATACAACAGTTTGAAATTACAACTACGTCTGTATATGACGTCATGCTACTAAACGGTAAAATGAAAAATGGACTAAATGCTACAAAATAGCTGAATACCTTGACAGAATCCACTAATAACCGATTTGGTTTTATCAGTATTGATGTATCAGGCCGCAGCCGCAGCATATCGGGTGCATACAGCCCAAATGCCAGAGTCATAGCAACTAAAACAAGAAGCAGAGCAATATTGCGACAGAAATATAGACAACATTAAAGTTCGAAGGGCACGTAAAAAAAAGGCACAAAATGACCACAGAGAGTAACAGATAAATAATGAACATAGGGTCCTCAAGCTCTCATATTTTCATAATAAGTACATTCGGGACTGAATCCAAACAACCATTCGTTTTAATTTTCAATAACCATCAACTCCAGCACGCAGATTTCCTATCGGCATGTTGGATAAGACGAAGGAACAAGCTCCAAATTCCGTTCAAATACCGCACAAAACTACACTTACTAACCAAGCCATGAAATTACCAAAACAAGAGAACGTGATAGAAACCACGAAGCAAGACTTCGCATCATTCGTGTTCCTCGCCGAATCTCTACGCCTCATGAAGTAATCATCGTCATTCAACCCCCCCAAACGGTCACCACGGGGATAGATAGGCGAAAACTCCGGCGTCCTGTGAGGAAAAGGCCGCGGCGGCGACTCTTGATTACTATCCCACGACGCCGACCCGGCATTTTCCGCGGAACTAATCGGCCCCTGCTCCTGTGCCATTGTGTCGTGCAAGAATGATGGCCAATTCTGAATCGTTAACTACGGTAAGGGGTAGAGGCAAGGGTCGCATGAAAAAATTTGGGGGACCCAAAAAAAAGTTTTTAGAGGAGGTATATAAAAGAATATTTAGAGGGCTAAATGATTTTTTTTAAGGGAGCGGTTGTATATTTTTTAAAAATCGATAAAATAATTTATTTATTTAATAAAAAAATAAATATTTGATTTAACTCAATGATAAAGAAAAAAAGCTACTTATTTGTTTTTACTATCTAATTTATTTATATAAATATTTCTTAAAACATATTTACAAGAACAAAGCATATTTATTAAATATTTATGAAAAACCTATAAATAAATTTATAAAATAGAATTGAGAGGATAATAACGAAATAAAATCCAATTCAAAAGAAATCTTAAATGAAAATAATCAACATTGTCTCTGAAAAATGCCAGAAAAAACTTCAGATAAAAACTCAATTAAAAAAAATAATTAAAATAAAATTGAAGTAAAACAAAATAAAAAATAAAACTTGGGGACAGGGGTTGGCCCTCATCCCATCACAGGGGGTGGCCCTCCCTGTCTCCGCCATTGCGTAGGGACAGGGGAGAGACATCACAAAGAAGCCTGAAAATTATGCTGAGAGGGGAACTTAGCATGAGGAGGTAATTCGGGCAAGAAACCCCAGTCAATCGGCATAGAAGAGATATGAAATTGATGTCAGGCACCTATGATTGTTTTATGTGCTTGGTGGATATGGCATAATTGTCTCCCATGAAACATCTCAAGCAGACATCCATCTTATTTTTTTGTATTTTAGAAAATTAATTATTTTATTAATGGGGTTGCCTCAATAAATTATAAGATTTTTGAATACGAGACTATAAATTAAAGTTGATACATGTACAAGATTGTACATCAAGATTATTGAACATGGTCCCCCATATACAAGAGGATAGGGGTGGGCATCATATACGAAGTTTTCGCACTCCGCATCAGCATCCGGGGGCTTCCGCATCTGCAAAATCCGATTCTTCACGGAAGCATAGTGGAATGCGGAAACTTTTTGGGCTTTCAGCATTTTTGCGGAGCGGAATGTGGAACCGGCCACGAAAATTGTGGTTTCCACATTCCACTCCGCAATAAAAATATTTAAAAAAAAACTAAACTAAACAACGTTTAATTTAAAATTAGTGAAAAAAACTAAACTAATCAATGTTTAATTTAAAATTAGTAAAAAAAACTAAACTAAACAAGACATGGTTCGCACTCCACAATCGCATTTCAGCGTTAAGCCCTAGAATACATTTCGACTTTTGCGAATTCACTCTTCGTTTCCTCTTCTTCGCCGGCTGCCACTTCCTCGCTACTTCAATCTTCTTCTCTGACTTGCCACTTTATCGTGAAGTCTCTCAATCTCTGGTTCCAGATTCAGGTAAATTAGTGGTTTTGATTTATTAGTTGGGTCTTGTTGTGTTGGTTCTGATTTTTTGTAGTCTTTGTTTAATTGTATTTCTTATTTTTTGTGTTTCTTCACTTTTGTTATATGGCATGGCATGTTTGACTTGAAGTTTCAATGTTTCCTCACTTCTATTTTTTCTTTGTCAACTGCATTTTGGGTAGAATACGTTTTCTGCTTTTAAATTCATTAAGGTGAACCCAATGCCTAAGATTTAGATTAGAGGTGCTCAGCAGATTGTGAAAGATATGCGTGGTAATTTTGTAAATGATCTTGATAAATTTACAGAGCTTTGCCGGATAGAGCAAGTGGCTAAATGCAACTGTATTGCCCTTAACCTGCTTGGTCAGTTAGGGCCTCTTGAACCATCACTTAAAGTTTCCTTTGAATTTACTCACCATCCTCACTTCGGTGTTGCTTCTGTGAAGATGTCTTGATGCCTCAAAAAATTTTATTCCCTCCCTCAGTCCCTCTATAGCTTCGTAGCATTTGTAGAATATAGCATTTTTCTGTTGCCTAGTTTTCTTACCCCATTGATTTTCTTCGCCCATCATAAAATGTATAATTCTGTTATCCCATGAGAGATTATTTCTATAGAATTATTGATGTGCATTTTAGAACTTATCTCGGGACAAGTTGATTGATGTAAAGGATATTCAGCACATAAATAAGTTTGTTGCATGCTGAGTTTTGTTGTCTCGGCAGTTGCTTGTTCAAATACGTTTGATCAGTAAGTTGCTAATTTTTGGTTTGTTGTTTCTGGTTTTCAAGAGATGAGGATATAGTTTATTGGTTTGTACAGTTCAGAATGTGTGTTTAGGCTGAATTTCTTGTAGAATTATTTTGTGAGCTAAATTTTTTTTTGCACATGTTGGTTCTTGTAAAATTGAATTATTCTGTTAGCTAAATTTCAATCCATGTTCTTGTCTTCATCTCTTTAGTTTGAATTTGTTCATTTTAGTTTAAGGATTATCACATGGCAACGGAATCTGATGATCTTGATACACAAGATGACTGTGACTTTGATGATACACAAAATGACTGTGATTTTCATGATACACAAGATAAGCTCACACTGATGCTACGTCCTAATCCGAAAAAAAAAAGAGCTAGAAGATCTTGGTTGTGGGACCACCTCACTATTTTGAGGTCATATGATCCAAATAATCCAGAGGCGAGATGCAATTACTGTATCCTACTAGCACACATCGCGTCAGAGTAGGAACTGGAACTATGAATCTCATTACAACGGTTGCGAAGCGAGAAAGGTCGCGGACACGAAGAAGGACCCGTCACAACTGCAGATGATATTTGACGTAGCTTCATCTACTGCTGAGACTAAAGGGTCTATGATAACTGATAGGCATGATGAAAAGTTGTGTAGAAGGGTTGTTGCAGAGTGTATCATTCTAGATGAATTTCCATTTCGAGTGGTTGAGAAGGAAGGCTTTCGTAGGATGCTTAGCCAATTTGAGCCTCGCTTTGCATCCATTTCTAGAAGAACGGCAAGGCGTGATGTCATGGCCGCGTATGTGGAGGAAAGGTCAAAGTTAAAGGAAACAATGTTGGAGCGCAACCCTCGTCTATGCATGACGAACGATACTTGGACATCGTGTCAAAATATTACATATATGCGTATTACTGCACATTTCATCGACGCCAATTAGGTATTGCACCAACGAATTGTGGGCTATTTCAAACTTGATGATCATGCTGGAATGGGAATATCGAATGCTATGGAAAAATTGTTTAGGACGGTGGGGGGTGGAGAAGGTATTGACACTAATTGTTGACAATGCAACCCCAAACGACACAGCATTGGCGCAATTCTGTGCACGCCAGATAGAGCGTTTTTCCATCTTTGATGGGCACATTATCCAGCAGCACAAGAATATATAGGTGAATAAACAAAAAATCAAGATGTATATTTTATTATTTGTTGTATATTCTCCTCACTTTTCTAGTGTTAACAATGCAGGTTAGATTCAGTGCACACATTTTGAACTTAATTGTGCGGGAGGGATTTGATGAGTTAAAAGATTCTATTGATAAGATGAGAGCCATAGTAACATATGTCAGGTTCTCACCAAAGTGTCTTGATTCTTTCAAGATGTACATTGCTCGACATGACACAGGGAAGAAGGGGTTGTTAGTGGATGATTGTTGCAGTAGATAGAACTCAACTCATGACATGTTTCAATCTGTGTTGGATCACCAAAAAGTGATTGAGGACATGATCGATGGAGATAGAAAGTTGTTATATTATTCGGCTCTGGATAAAAATGATAACCCAAAAGAGGACGGCCTTGTTTCGAATGCGTACGATTGGGCTCGGGTAAAACACTTCTATACGTTCTTGAAGTTGTTCAAGGATGTTACCTCACATTCTCCGCATCAAAAACTGTGACTGCACATCTATTTTTTTAGGTAACAATATGAAGTTTAAACTTTTCTATTATTTCTCAAATTTAACTTTAATTTCCTTTTTGTAGGATATGGCAAAGGTTCAACAACAACTCCAAATTTATGCAGAAGATGATGTTTTGAGTCTCATGGCCATGTCCATGCAATCCAAGTATGAAAAGTATTGGAGAGAGTTCAATCCGATTGACTTGACCACCACGAGTGAAAGAAAAAACCCCAGCCTGAGGATAAAGAAGATGAATCACTTTTTGATGGTTGCAACAATCTTAGATCCCCGGACAATGATGAAGTGATTCAGTTCTTTGTTTACTAAAACTATGGGCAAAGAAGACAAAACTACTGCTTATAACAAGGTTATGCGGTGTGTGAGAGGAGTCTTTGAAGAATATGATAAGATTTATGGCAAATCTTCCTCTTCTAATTAGGGGTGAGCATACGGTAAACGGTAACGATAATGGTCATTACCGTTACCGTACCATTTTTAACGGTAATGGTTTTTCATTACCGTTACCGTACCGAAATACCAAAAAGCCGTACTGTTACGGTATTGCGGTAAACGGTAAGGTAACGATATTTTACCGTTGGATAATCTTGGGATCGTTTTTGAAGATTTTGGGCCTTTTTTTTTGAAGATTTGGAGAGGTCTGGGGTTGTATTTGTAATGGAGGATTTTTCTGGGGTGGTATCGTAATACTAGAGTTGTGGATACTGAGAGACACCTGGGACGTTTATGAAATACATCAATCACCGAGGGGCGTATCATCAAAGGGTGTATCTGCAAAACTAGCAGGGCAAAATAGGTCATTCATATGACTAGGGGTTGAAAACATTATGTTTTCGACCACGCTACCTTCATGCTCCGCAGTTTGCAGAAACATGTCCGCTCGTCGTTGTTGTTGCCCCGAAATCCACCTAAGCCTGGTTCCTGCCGCCGTTGGTTGAGATCTTGGGGTTTCCCATGGTGGCAGCCACCGCTCTAGGTCTTCTATTCTTGTCTTTGAAGTACCATTCAAGATACCCCACCTTCTTGAAGCACTTCTCCATTGTGTGGCTACTTCGCTTGCAATCGTCGCACCAAAGTTTGGATTTGTCCACATCGATACCACGGGATGATAACTTGGAGCTTTGGCGCGCCGTGTCTGACTTGGATTTGGTGGCATACCCACTTCCCACACCTTGCGTCGGGTTGTTGCCGCCGTGATTCGGATTAAGAATCTTCAACCCAGCGGCCTCTCGACGGAAGGCGGCGTAGGCCGTCTCTACTGTGGGAAGTGGATCCACCTTAAGTAAGTCCCTCTTTGTTGCATCAAACTTCGTACCTACACTTGCAAGAAACTGGAATAGCATGGTTTCTTGTTGTAATCGACTAAAAGTGGTGATATACTCTGAGCATTTCATTGGATTTGGTTGTCGTCTGTCCATTTCTTACCAAATTTTTTGCAGTGTCGTGTATAAGTCCTCCAACTCAGTTTGACTCTGAGGTTGGCGATTAGCACTAACGGACAAATCAAATAGTTGGAGTGAATCGCTGCCACTATTGTAGGTTATCGCCAACCCTTCCCACATAGCCTTGGTTGTCGGATATGATGCATATCTATTTACCAATTCGGACTCCATGGCTGTTAGTAGACTTATACAGACGTTTAAGTCTGCTTGCTCTCACCGTTTGTATCTTGGATCATCCTCCTTAGGAGGGTCATCCGTAAGATGATGAAGTTGTCCTTTTCCTCCAACCACCATTCCTGCTAGGCAACTCCATAGGACATAATTCTGATTGCTTAACTTGACGTTGATTGAAATTGGTTGGTTTGGTTCTGAATTGTTGATTTGGGTAAGGATTTGTGCAAAGTGTTTGGTGAGATCCTCTGAGGCAGGCCTGGTAAGGCAGAAGGGATTTTTGTACGATCGCCATCGATCTCTTGTGTCGGACGACAATTTTAGGTAGATGATGAGAATTATAGGCTTGATCGGATTGATCGAGCCATTGCTCTGATACCAACTTAGACAGAAGTTTGTGGACTTAGACGAAAGTTGTTTTTGTCTTGTTTTCAACTAGTTTCTTTTCATTAACACACTTACATTATATAGAGGGAGTTAAGTGGAGTTAAGCGAAACAGTTTGAGAGCAAATCTTATCTAATACTAAGAGTATAATAATTCACAAGAAAAATGTAATAAACTATCAAGTAATTGATGTCAAATAAAATGTAACGGTGGACTTGTACTATCTTTCTATAAGCCTGAAGACTAGGTTCTCGCAGGTTCGTTGTAGTTCTTATGTTCTTATATATTGTTTTACATTTGTTAATTTGACAGAGTTGTATATTTCTTCTTCAACATTCTCACTGTAATGTGTAGGGTTATACAAATCCCAAACCAATTATAAATTTTCTTCCATAAAATTGAACGCCCATTTGACATCTACCGACAAGATGGTTGACTGATTCGTCTTCTTCATTGCTGAATAACTCCTGTAGGAGATTGTAGCTCAAAATGAGTATGAATGGTGATTTCCATGTGTGTTTCCTCAAACTGCTTTTGGAAGTAGGACCTGAATCCCTCTGTATATCAACTCTATTCCCCTCCTTTCCTCTTCCCCTCTTCACCTCATTAAGATCCTCCATTAAACACCACAATCAAAATGGTCTTTTATGATTTTTGCTGTGAAAAACTCTAACAATATCTTCATTTCAGGAACAGTGCAAGGCGCATAAATATTTACCATTATCACTCTTTCTTTCCCATTACCTCAACGCCCCTCCAGTCCCAGCACTACCTTTTCACTCCAAAATGTGTCCATTTTAAATCAACCCACCTTCTACATGCACAGTAAACCTCCAGAATTCCCTTTTGACCGTGAGTCTAACCATTCAAAATCATCATCACCCCACATTTTCTTGCACTGATTTTTAGTCACCACCTCTCTTTTGTTTCCTGGATGGAGAAAAAGTCCATCTTATTCACTTTCACCAGCTCTCTTATTGCTTTTCTTTTATGACCCCAAAGACCCTAACTTCGTTGGGAATATACTGAGAATATTGTGTTCTGTGTGTTATTGGTAAAGAGATGTATGAGATTATTCAACACTATTCGCCATATCCGCCTTTGTAGCCTCTTTTATCCTTCCAATTCTTGACTCCCCAGATCTACTAGTCTCTCCATCATCTCTACCAAATGTCAAGATTCGAGCTGCCTTTGTCTCAACCATATTATTATTTGATCATGTCTTATCTTTGATCTCCTCCCCCCTCTCCACCAACTCCCAACTTCCCATTTCATCCCCTTTGAAACATCATACCTCAAACAAGCTTTTTGAAGAAGAAACTTTGGGTCAGCTTGTCCAAAAGTGCTTCTGGCTTCTTTGAAATGCAAAAGTAGAATTTTTTTTGATAGTTAAAGTGTTTGTATTAAGAAAATGTCAAAGTGGCCCGAGTACAATTGCAGAAGTAGAAGTTGAATTGGATAACAATCTAAATGGGCATTATATGCTCATGAAATTTTTGGGTTTAAATGAAAATCGGTGGTCCGATGTTCCATCATCTTGTTCTCTCAACCATTATTTCTCTGGGATTACAATTGGGGGTGGATATTGGATATACTGGAACAGGAAAGCCTCTTTCCATTTTCTATATGGTAATTTAACGGATTGTATTTTTTTTTTATTTTCGTCCGTTTTTCACTATGTCTGTTACCGTTATTCCGTTAAAAAAATAGCGAAAACAACGGAAATCCGTTAAATCCATTATTGATTTTTAAAAATATTATTTTTAGAATAATAATTTTTTTACATTATGAAAAAATCAAAAAAAAATTACATAATGCACAAAAAGTAGCATACATAAACATGCATAAGTAGTTAGACGAATATAACCTGGTAGCATACATACCGAATAAGTAGTTTTTATGGTATACTGTAAAATAACAAGTTTCAAACATAAGATTATACCAACAAAAAATCAAAGTAACATAAAATAAAAACAAAGTAACATAAGTCATAACATAACGGAAATTAATAAAAATCGAAATACCTTCCGCCATCGTTTCACTAACACAATAGAACAAGGTTTTTTGTCCGGTATTCGTCCATTAATATAACGGAACAGACATACATAAAATAATGATGGAAATGATGGAAAATTCCGCTATTTCCGTTATCCGGTATTCATACCTAATTAAAATTAGTGGCAAGAAGTGTTCGGGCATTATATTATTTATTATTGAATGAATATCAATGACATGTAAGTTGAATTATAAATAGTTGAAGTGATTTCATTATGTATGCATGGAGCAAAATTCAATATGAATAGTGAATTTGATGGCATACATTGAATGAGTTCAACATGAATAATAGTTCATATTTTTCTTTGGTATAAATATGTGCCTTGTATGTATGAAATAAATGACATGAAGAAGTCGAAAAGAAAAACATTTGCTATGAAAAGTTACTTACATTTCATGATATTTCAATTATTTTCTATAATTGTATTTGTTTACACTTGCTAAAATAATTCACAACACGTTAGCAGCACGGCTCTACTATTGAGTTACTAGCATTTTTAATAAGGTAAAGTTAATTAATTATTATTATAATGTCTAACATTTCTAAACTTGAGTTTGTGGCTCTGGACATCACAAGAGAATTATTTGTCATTTATTCTTGATGCTGAAATCCATTTAGATGTTGTGGATCTTGGTGATATTATAAAAGATGCAAATAAAGTATCTCATCAAAGCAAAAGTTATGATATTTATTCATCACCATATTGATGAGGAGCCCAAAGCATAATAGCTCACTATAAAATATCCTGCAGATCTTTGAAAAAATTTCAAAGAAATGTGTGATCACAAGAAACCGGTAATACTTTCAAAAGCTCGTTATTATTGGTTGCATTTACGCTTACAAGATTTTAAATCTGTAAACGAATATAATTCAACCATGTTTAAGATCAATTCTCAATGGAAGCTATATGGTGAAAAGATTACCGATGAGGACATGTTAGAGAAAACATTCTCTACTTTTCATGCTATTAATATGCTCATGCAACAGCAATACCCTGAAAAGGCTTTCAAAAACGACTATGAACTAATTTAATGTCTTCTTGTACTTGAACAAAATAACGAGTTACTTATAAAAAATCATTGATCATGCCCTAATGCTTCTACTCCATTCTCGGAAGTGAATGTGAATGCATTTAACCAAGGCCGCCGTCGCAACAAAGAAATGGAGGAACTCATCCTTACTCTCGGCTCAATAATCCCAAAAATACAAATAACCACCAGAAGTAAGAGAAAAATGATAATTTGTAAGGTTGCAACAAAGAATATCAAGGTAATAAGAATGCAGAAAATGTTTGTCATCGATGTGGGATGAACAATCATTGGTCTCGTACATACCGTACACCAAAGCACATTGTAGATCTTTATCAAGTTTCAATAAAAGCTAAAAGGAAGAATGTGGAGACAAACTGTTCAAAATTCATAGCAGAATGTAAAAATAAATTTTGTTCAAGATGATTTCTTCCGTGATCAATTTAATGTGACACATTTAGATGTTACTGATTTTATTATCCACCCTGACTCTATGAATAGTTGCAAAAATATCTAAGTTCTTTTGTATTTTATTTAATTCTCAACGTTACTCTTTACTTATCATTTAATAATTACTTTATTATAGGCAATGAAATATCATTCAATTTTGTTTATTATTTCTTACTTTTACTTATTTATTAAAAATAACTATGGATTTAATCAAGTTAAATGAGAAATATGCATGTCTCGCAGACAGTGTAACAACACACAACATACTCCACGATAAAAAAATATTTTACTTTTTTTATCTACAAGATAAGTATATGTTAATACAATATTTGGTAGTGTAAAATTAATTGAAGACTCTGAAAAGACAAATTATATTACCACAAGAAATAAATATTGTAATTGATTATGCTTTGTTCTCATGTAAGTCTCAGCAAAATATATTGAGCTTTAAAGATATTCTCTTAAATGGATATAATATCGAGACAATTGACAAAAAAAGATTAAAAATACTTCTGCATTACATCTACATCAATTATTTCAGGTAAAAAATGCATCGTAGAAAGATTACCCGTAATGTCTTCTGGATTGTATTACACAACAATAAGAATAGTTGAAGTTTATGTTGTTAAAAGTCTGAAAACTACTAAGACTTTTAAAGTTTAGCATGACCGGTTGGGCCATTCCGTGTCATTTATGATGTAAAAAATTATAGAAAATTAATGTTGTCATTCAATGAAAAAAAAATTCAAAACAATAAATTTTTATGTGCTACTTGTTCTCAAGGCAAACTGATTATAAGATATTAATCAAATAAAGTTGGGTATGAGAACCCTACATTTTTAAAAAGAATTCAGGGAGATATATATGGGCTTATAAACTCATCATGCGAACCATTCAGATATTTTATGGTTCTGATTGATGCATCAACTAAGTGGTCGCATGTATGCTTATTATTTACTTACAATTTAGCTTTTATAAAATTATTTGCACAAATAATTCGTTTGTGAGCTCATTACCCTGATTTTTCAATAAAAAAAATTTGCACAAACTATTGTATGTCAATTGGCATAACCATTGAACATCTTGTTGCACATGTCATACACAAAATGATTTGCCTGAATCATTCATTCAGCGCCTTCAATGAATTGTAAGGCCAATGCTCATGCATTATAAACTTCCTGTATCTGTTTGGGGACATGCAATTTTGCATGCAACAACACTTATTCGTATCAGGCCAATAAGTTATTAAATTTTCTCAATGCAAATGGTTTATGGTCAATAACCAAATATTTTCCATTTAAGAATATTTGGATGTGTGGTATTTGTATCAATTGCTTCTTCACAATGCATAAAGATTGGTCCTCAAGGAGAATGAGAATTGGATATGAATCTCCATTGATAATTAAATATTTAGAACCATCAAATGAAGATTCATTTACAACAAGATTTGCTAATTGTCATTTTGATGAATAAATTCTTCCAACATTGGGGGAGAAAATATACAGTCGTATCCTTGCACGAATCTTCACTATCACATTTTTATCATCGCTCCAGACAATGTGAACTTGAAGTTCAAAAAATTATTCTTTTGCAAAATTTAGCAAATCAATTACCAGATACATTTACTTTTCTAAAGAAGGTAACTAAATCTCATATACTGGCTACAAATGCTCAAGTTAGAATTAATATCTCAGAAGGATAAATTTCTACCGCTAATGAGTCTAAATCATGCATAAAGTGTGGGAGACTAATCGGTTCCATATATAAGAATCTTCAAAAAAGAAAAGGAACAAATATAGAGAATGGTCTAGAAGGGGAAATAAAATTTCCAGAAAGTACCTGTAATACTCTAGAAGAGAAAAACGACATAAATGAAGAAATTTAGGTACATAAAATGAAGAGATCTCCATAAATTATGTCGTAACGAAAAAAAAGATGAAATCGAGATGAAACAAACATTGAATTGAACTTACATATATGGTGGAATGTAGGCACAAACATGATTGGTCAAAATGAAAAGAAGCAATTGCTGCAGAGCTCAGCTCTTTAAAGAAACGTGAAATTTTTGAAATACTAGTCCCTATACCAAATGGTATAAAATCAGTGGGATATAAATGGGTATTTGTACCCCAAAAAAAGAATCGTAAGATATAAAATACGGCTTGTCGTGCAAGGTTTACCTAAAAATCAGGAATTAGTTATGAAAAGACTTATTCTCCTGTAATTGATGCAATCACATTTCATTATTTAATAAGTCTAGTAATTTATGAAAAAATTGAGATACGACTAATGGATGTAGTAACAAACTATTTATATGACTCACTCAAAAATTATATTTATATGAAAATTTCTGAAGAATTTAAAATGGTTAAAGCACAAAGTTCTAATTCTCGAGAGATTTATTCGATTAAATTAAATAAATCTCTATATGGACTTAAACAATCCAGATATATGTAGTTCAATTGTTTGAATACATACTATTGAAAGCAAACTATAAAAATGATCCAATATGCCCATGTATTTTTATAAAAAAAAAAAAAAAGAATTGTATAAGAATTTGTCATCATTGTTGTCTATGTAGATTACTTAAATATTATTAGAACTCCTGAATTGGTTATCAAATGCAGTAGTTTGTTTGAAGAAAGAATTTGATCTGAAAGACATTGGAAAACAAAATTGTGTTTAGGCCATCAAATTGAGCACTTGACAGAAGAAGTTTTTGTGCATCAATCTAATTATTTAGAAAAAGTGCTTATAAAATTTTATATGGATAAAGCATATCCATTGAGTACACCAATGTAATAAGATCAATTGATGTGAAAAAAAGATCTATTCCGGCATCACGAAGACGGTGAAGAGCTTCTTGGTTTTGAAATATCATATCTTAGTGCAATTTGAGCAATAATGTTTTTTGCTAATAACACACGACCTGATATATCAGTTGCAGTAAATTTACTAGCAAGATAAAGATCTTCTCTAATTAGAAGACAGTGGAATGGAATTAAACACGTTTTTCGATATTTTTGAGGAACAATGAATATGAGTTTATATTATCCCAGTGTATCTAATTTAAAATTAATTGATTATACTGATGCTGGATATTTATCTAATCCACATAAAGCTATATCTCAAACGGGTTATTTTTTACTTGTGGAGGTACAAGTATTTTGTGGCGTTCTGTTAAATAAACATTAATAGTTATTTCCTCCAACCATGGAGAAAATCCTTGCAATTCATGAAGCAAGTTGTGAATGGATTTAGTTAAGAACCGAAGTCCAACATATTCACGGAATGTGTGGTCTGAAAAACAAGAAATATATTTCAACTATCCTTTATGAAGATAATGCAGTTTGCATTGCTCAATTAAAACAAAGTATCAAAGGGATTAGAACAAAGCATATATCACCTAAATTTTTATTTACACATGAACTTCAAGAAAATGGTGACATCAATGTCCAGCAAATTTGATCAAGTGACAATCTGACAGATTTGTTCACCAAAGCACTACCTATTGCAACTTTTGAAAATTTGGTCAAATGGATCATAATGAAGAAGCTCAAGGATGTGTCCAACAGGGAGAGATGATAAAATCATGTACTCTTTTTTCTTCACTAGAAGTTTTTCTATAACGTTTTTTTAGTATAGTTTTAACGAGGCATAATAGAATTGACATTTGAGGGAGAATATTATGAAATGAATATCCATGACATATAAGTTGAACTTCAAATAGTTGAAGTGATTGCATTAGGTATGCATGGAGTGAAATTAAATATGAATAGTCGACAGTGGCGGAGCCAAGGGAGGGGGCATGGTTCCCCCCAATATTAAAAAAAAATTATACTTATAAAAAAATTTATTTTTTCAATTTGACCCCTACTAAGATATTGTAATTTTATTTGATTATAAATATTAACAAATGGCTTTCTAGCTCAGTTGGTGTAAAGGTTGTGCAATTTTATAAATTTGTCCTTCCCAATGATGTTTCTTTTTCTTTTGGGAAGAATAAAAAACCTCAAAATAGAGGATTCAAACCGGTTTTTGTTACTGACTATTTCAATCAATACATCAGGCAATCTTTAATTTATTTTGGATTCTAATTAACTATCAAATATTAATTTCAGATGGTTTTTAATATATATTTTTTTTAGTTTTTTAATATAATTATTTTTTTATAGTTTAACTCTTATATGTATTATTCGTCAACAAAATTCCAAACAACCGTAATAGTAATCTTGTATTTTTTATAGGTTGATTCAACTTATTTTGCCTTATTCAGTTTTCACCACAGCATCTGAATATGCATAGCCGATCGGACCAGATTGAACTCGGTCTCTACCCACTCTTTTTAAATCAAAAAAATTTTGCCCCCTAATTTAAAATCTTGGCTCTGCCCCTGATAGTCGATTTGATGGCATGCATTGATTGAGTTAAAAAATGAATAATAGTTCATGCTTTTCTTTGGTATAAATATATGCACTTGTATGTATGAAATAAACAACAAGAAAAAGTTTGAGAAAAATATTTGCTAAGAAAAGTTACTTACGTTTCATGATATTTCAATTGCTTTCTATAAGTGCATTTGTTTAAACTTGCTAAAATAATTCACAACATTATTATTATTTTACTGTTTATGGGAATTTTTTTGACAGTTTTATGATGGCCGAACCAATAGGTATATATCTTTACCTATCAAGGAAAAACAATTGTACTCGTACCCCTTACCCCTAGTGAAGTTTATGATGATCAAGTAAAAAAAAGAGTCCGAGGGAGAAAAGAAAGAAATAGAGAGCTCAAAAGAAAAGAGAGAAAAAAATGAAAAGATGGGTGAAAAGAAAGAATCGAGAGGAAAGAAAAAGATGGAGAGTTTAGTAGCATTCAAGGTGAGGTAAAAGAGGTCGTAGTTGCCCGACAAGTTTTTGTGGTGCTTCGCTACAAAGAGGCCCTTACTACTAACATCAGTGTCGGATCCCTGCCGAGCACCATTTATTTGCAGGAATTTCAGGATGTCTTCCTGGAGGAGATACCAGCAGGATTACTACCCGTGAAAGGAATAGAGCATCAGATCGACCTAGTGCCCGGAGCTACACTTCCAAACAAGGCGGCCTACAGGAGCAACCCGGAGGAGACAAAGGAGATCCAGTGGCAGGTCAAGGAGTTGATGGCCAAGGGACGAGTACGAGAGTGCCTTAGTTCATGTGTCGTGCCCACACTTTTGGTGCCAAATAAGGATGGGACGTGCAGACAATGGAAGGTTGAAACCGGATGAAACCGGATGAATGGAAGGTTGCATTCAATACCAAGTATGATCTATATGAATGGCTAGTCATGCCATTTGTCTTGTTGATGCTCCTAGTACATTCATGAGATTAATGAACCATGTCTTGCGTGCTTTCCTGGGAAAATTTGTAGTAGTCTATTTTATGATATTCTAATTTATAGCAAGACACTACACGAGCACCTCGAGTACATTACAAAGTACTTGTGGTTTTGAGAACCAAGAAACTTTATGCTAACTTCAAGAAGTGCACCATTTACATGGACAAAGTCGTGTTTCTTGGCTTCATTGTAGGGGCGCAAGGGATTGGGGTTAATGAGGAGAAGGTTCGAGATATCAAGGAATGTCCAAGCCCGACCACCGTGAGACAAGTGAGGAGCTTCATGGTCTTGCTAGTTTCTACCATCATTTTGTGAAGGACTTCAGTTCGATTGCAGCACCTCTCACAGCGGTTATTAGGAAAAACAAGACATTCACGTAGGGTAAGGAACATGAGGCTGTTTTTGGAATTCCCAAGGAAAGGTTAACTAATGCTCCATTACATTCCCTTCCTAATTTTTTTCAAAAATGTTTGAAATTGAATGTGATGCCTCGGGTATAGGGATTGATAGTGTTTTGATGCAGGATGGGAGACCAATAGCGTACTTTAATGAGAAGCTGAGTGGGGCCACACTCAAACATTCCCTTAACTACTTGTGGTTAAGGGAGTTTGTCATCCACACGGACCATGAGTCACTTAAGCATCTGAAGGGGAAGCACAAGGTCAAAATACAGCATGCCAAATGGATGGAGTTCATCGAGACATTTTCCTATGTCATTAAGTACAAAATATGTAAGGAGAATGTGGCGGCAGATGCCATTTCTCGGAGGTACACCCCGCTTTCAGTACTTGATGCTAAATTGCTTGGTTTTGAACTAGTCAATGAATTATATTCAAAGGATGCTAATTTTCAAAAAAATTACCTTTCATGTGAGCATGTGGCCTCTAATAAATTCTTTAGACACAAAGGGTATTTGTTTAGGGAAGGCAAGCTTTGTATACCTAAATGTTCCTTAC
>JAOWBN010119245.1:0-19323 GCA_028565015.1 Pinguicula moranensis
AAGTCACCCTAGTCATACTTAGGAGTATCCCTTAATCTCTACTTATCTTCTCGTGATTTTGTGTGTTTAGAATTTCATTGGTAGTTAAGTTATTTCGTAATTCTTAGTTTATATTGATTTCTTTTTTATATTAAAAATCCAAAAAAATAATTTTCATCTTTTTATATTAATTTGGGTGCATAATAGTTTAGATAGTCACACTTGAAACAACTCTTAACACCTAACACTCCCTGTGGGATTCGACCCTATTTTCACTTACACAACCACACCCGTATGCTTGCGGTAAAGTGAGTTTTTTTAGGAAATTTAACTTGGTTTTGTGTTTAATTTCTTTATACCTAAAAAACCCATCAACTGGAGTATTTATTTAATCCAGCAACACCATATATCAGGGAATCCCATTGCAGTCATCATGTTTAGAAGATAAGACCAATTGAAAGTCTACTTTGAAAACAATGGCCCGTTTTTTTTATCTTCTTACACTCATCCAAAGCTTCATTTGCTATCATTACTCCATCTATGATCTTCCTGTTCTTGATGAAAGTCATTTTTGTGGTGAAATGATCTGAGGGAGCAAGGGTCTGAGTCTGTTGGCAAGTACTTTGGAGAGGATCTTTGGTATGGCACCTATCATTGTTATGGGCCTATAATCTTGCACTGTGAGGGTTTTTTTTGTTTTTGCTACAAGGGTGATGTGTGTTGCATAAGTGTGAAGCATCTAAAGAAGCTGTAATCTTTCTTAGCTATTCCCTTTGCTGATTCAATTCTATCAGGCCTGTTTCATCTATAGTGGTAGGGCAGATCTCCATGAGCTTTTTAGTTTCTGCAAGTGTTTCAATCAGCAGCTTCCTTTTTTTTTGAAAGACTGTTCTGGTTGTTTCTGTTCCACTCTTTTATACTTGATTTTAAGTCCTTAATCTTCATTTGGATGTTGAAGCTTGCATATCCCTGAGGGCAGGTGTTGGTCCAGATCTCTTCTACCATGTGTACATACTGCTGATCCTCAAGCCATGAGTCCAGTACCTTCAAGGGGTTTGGTCCCCAATTGAGGGTAGCTGAGCTGAGGCAGATGAGGTTGTGGTCAGAGTCATCCTTAGGGAGTCCAGTCTGTATTCAGGTTTGGATTTCCCCTAGCCATTTTTCATTGACAAGGAATCTGTCAAGTCGGTTCATGGTATGAGAGAGCTGATATGCCAAGTGAATTTTTTGTTAGCTAGTGGTAGATCAGTGAGCTGCAAATCTAGGATGAAGGATTGAAATTGTAGTAGCTCCTGCTGATTTGGTCTGAGTTGTACCCCTTCTTTCTCCTTGGTGCAAAATGGCATTAAAATCTTCCATTAGGCACCATTTTTGATCAGCTTTACCTGTGTATAAGGCTCCGATTTCTTGCCATTGGATTAACTTGGCAGATAGATCTATGGGGCCATAGATATTTAACATATTTGTTGTGATGTCCTCCTGTTGCCAGACTCCACAGATCCCCAATACCCCACCAGCTAAAAAGAGCCTTTTCCTTGTGAAGCTTGTGTTATTCCAAAGGCATAAGAGTCCTCCAAATTGACTTACAGAACCAAGATAAGTCCAGTCAAAATTATCATCAAACCATAGAAGATTACATACTTTTTTTGCAATCACTTCCATCTTAGTTTTTGCAAGCTAATGAAGTCTGGCTTTTCTAATTGTATAAGTGTTCTAATCCTTCTTTTCCTTCCAGGGCTATTCAAGCCTCTAAAGTTTTAGGATATAACTTTCATTGGGAAAACAAAACATCCTTCTTCTTACTACTGGCAGATGTAGCAAGTCTTCTTGATTTGTGCAGCTGGCTATTCATCTACATATTCACGAGTCGGTGGCGCACTTCTGCTGAGTTTTCTCCATAGGATATCCCTAATTTCCTTCCAACTGCCATGATGGAGTCAGCTTCATCACTGAGATATCCCCTGGGCAAATCACAGTCTGACAGATCATCCTGTATTGCTGGTTGCTCCAGGTGTTAGGATGAGGATTGCCGATCAACCCATTCCTTGAGGATGACCTGAGTGTTTCTTGAGCTTCTTGATCTTTTAGTTTTACTTGGAGGTTGAGGGCTTAAGGTCCTTATGCCCAGGGTTGAGGGAGTCACTTTCATGGCTTGAAGGGGGGAGGGAATCAGTTTGAAATGGTGTGATTTCTAGCCATGGATGTGTGTTTTCTATTTCATGTGGGTTTGGGGGTGCATTTGAACATGAGCAGTCGGGGGTTGGGGTTTTTTGAGGTGATCTCGTGGATTTACTAGGTCGTAAGGTTGACACTCTAACAGGTCACTGTTGGTAGCTTTTCCAGGTGTGGTTTCATGATCATCAGTTTTGGATTGATGATCTTGTTGTGTTTTGTAGTTCACTAGAGGAAGGGTTCCAAAGGATTGTGGTAGGGGCTTCGGACACAGCATTTCTATCCTTCACCTGCTATGGGGCACTCAGATCAGCTATTTTTTTTACCACCTTAGGGTCTTGGTAAATTATTAGCCTTTGCTCATGAGATTCCTTTTCACAATGGGGAGGAGCTTCAGAGTCCATGGAGGGACATGCATCTGATGAACTGGTAGAGCTGCAGTCCGAGTCATCAGTTGGTGTAGTATACCAGAGTTTTCGTAAAGACCTATCAGGGTTCATTCTATAATGTACAGAGTCAATTCAATGCCATCTATAACAAGTCAGAGTTCTGTTGGCATTTTTTGACCCCATTTTGTCTGTAGCAATATTTGGGCAGCCTCAAGGTTACGATTGTTAGGGTACACACATGGATCACTATACAATTTCCCAATTGATTACTGTTTTGCTTTAGTATCTTTTCATTCCAGAACTGCAATGGTAAGCCATATAATCTGATCCATTTGATCTAGACAGGGGGTATTATATCATGTCACCATAGGTGTATATCGCTCAGCATAGTTAGGAGCCAATAAGAATCATTCTTCAATAGGTTCCCAAGATCGTGAATTTCCTCTTCCCATAGCAGGATCCTGAATTGCGTGATAGGGCTAACTATGATATTCATATAACCTCCAGCCTTGAGGGCCACTTGCAGTTTCTCCCATTGTACACCATCTCGCAATGTGCCTACATACCCCATCTTGAGCTAGAGAGGTTGTTTCGGGTCAGAATGGATGATTAGCTGTTGATCATGAGCTGGTGCTTTTGTTGGAACCCACTGCCTCTATTGTGACACATGTTGTTTGGTAGGCTTTGGGGGAGGGGGTGGTGGTCTGCGGGGTGGCAGAGGTATTGGTTTACTGGTTTCTCCCATTGCCATCTCCCCTGGTACAACATTTGGAATGGCCACAAGTCTTGCAGACATATTCACCATAGGCTTCGTAGGGGGTACGTTGATTTGGTTAATTCCTTTTGCTTCGGGTAAAGGACTATGTTAGCTCTCAGCCTATGGTTCCGAATCCAGATTCCATTGAGCCTTTTAAGTATGACCTTGGTGTCATGAGGCAAAGCATATTCTACAAAGCCAAATACAGAGCCACCATGGTTCAGCTTCCTAGCTATCTTTAGAGTCAGAATCTTTCCATGGCTATGAAGCATTTCATGAAGCATTTCTTTGTCGTAGTAGCTTGGAAAACCAGTGAGGAAGTATGTAGTGAATCATTGTTGCTCCCTCTGTTCGGGTAGGGGTTTTTGAGTACCTAGGCGCTCATGTACAGATCCTGTGTTTTCAGACAATAAGACATTGGCGTAAGTTCGATTCCTTGCTTTTTTCTCCACCAGTGGCTGTTTCCAGCTAGAATGATTGTACGACGCAGTATTTTTTGCTGTTGTGGAGGCAACATCCACTCCCATTTATCCATGGATTAGTTTTCTTAGTGGTGGGGAGAAGATTGGGTGGTATAGTTGGACATTCGTCCTGCGCAACAGGGGAAGGGAAAAGGAGGTGGAGGTATCAACGGGATACAAGGAGGTAGAGGGGGAGGCTGTAGTCCCCGGGCGCTTAGGGACTTCCCGAGACAATGGGGTGTTGTTGCTGGTTGCCTACAAGTCTGTGATTTTCGTGGTCGCTGGGAGATTGGAGAAGAAGAGAACTGTGGAGGGGTTTACTGTTCATTTCGGTCGCTAAAGTTTGAGAAAGTTCGCTGAGAATAGGAGAGATGAGAGTTAAAGTAACATATTACTATTTAATTAAGAAATACTTAAAAATAATATCATAAGAACAATGCATCCATTTAGAGATAGGTAAATGGATTGGACTATACAGACTCGGCCCATTTTGCTCGCAAAAAAATAGTTTACGGGTTAGAACCGCCCATTTTAAAATTGTTTGTTGTTACTGCTAAGTGTAAAACGAACGAGCAAAGGCGGTGCGAGCGCAAACTGCATTTTTTTATCCCGTGTGCTAGCCCACCCGCCTTTTTTAGGATTTGGCTAAAAACATTTTAGATTCTTCTCCCCAGTTGAAGTTTTGACGTTTCCTTCTCGACTTTTTATTCGTTCTTGAATTTTCATTCGTTCCTAACTTTCTGTTTCTTTCGTCCCCGACTGACCCTATTCTCCGTGCGCCATAGCTGTCATCATCTGTAGGAAAACAAAAAGGCAACCATTTGAGCTCTCAATTTAGGGTCCTTCAATTTTAGGGTTTTTGGATTTTTTGTCTTATATCTCGTCCAACGTCCTTGTAATTTTTTCGTGCTACTGATTTTCTAGATTTTTTGGTGTGGCATGACTTGTAATCCTTGCTTGGCAATTTACTCCTCTGCTTTTTACAATTTTCTTGAGTTAATTGTTCAATTTTCTAGAGTTTCTACTTCAAATCTTAATCATTGAAATATAACGATGATTGATGCTAATATCTTCACGATTTCAGTACGCTAGCACCAAAGGACTGTGGGCATGATTAAATTTTACATTTTATGAGCTAAAGTGTAAAAGAAAGTTTAGGATGCGCCATTAACAGAATATGAGATCTTGTTTTGCTTGATTAACAAGTGCACTATATATTACTGATGGACAATCAATTCATTTGAGGCCTGGTATTAAAGATTCTTGCTCTATGATAGTCTCTCGTAAAAGGGTCATTGTTTCTACTTTCTCATCTATCAAATATTTGTTGCGAATCTATTCAAAAGCTTTATGTATATGAGAGGTATGAAAGAAGTACAATGTAATACCTAAACAGGTCCAACGGGCAAAACAGGGTGATAAACGGTGCAGTTAAATGGGCCTAATACCTAAAGCGGGCTAAATGGGACAGCCCGCCACCGCCTATTTTTGGGGCATGCCGGGCGAGTTAGCCTGTTTTCTGTAAATGGGCGGTGCGTGCTCGGGTTGCAATCCTGTTTACTCGCTATGGGCGAGCCAGTATGCATACCTCTAAATCCATTAGCTTTGGACTATAATGTACCTAATGCCAATGGATACACATATAAGTGCAATCTGGCCAGTGTTCTGGACCAACAAATGAGCTTTTAACATATGTCAATTGTATTGACTTCTAGGGACCCAATTTAGGCTAAAGCTCAAATCCGAACCAACAGAGAACATCTCTGATAGTCTTTGAAAAAACTTTCAAAAGGAAATATCGTAAAAGAAAAAGAACGAAATGAAGACCTATGTTGGATATGGATAGGTTGGGTAGCCCGAATTGGCCCAGATTGTAGATGGGCCAAAAAAATTTAGCCTGACCGGCCAAACATTATTTACCACGCCAGGCAAAGCCAGCCCAAAAATCTATATTTAAGGCCCACCCAACCTATGATCCAATTGTCATTGGGCTTTACCGGGCAAAACAAGTTAGACCTTAATAGTTTAATTTTTTGGGTTAGGCTAAGCACGACTCATCTGCCATATTAAGATGTTTGATCTAGTCCGATCTGTTTGGCTAAGATGCCATGCCCAACCCAACCCACACATTGGCTCAGGTTCGCTCGTCTCGGTCACGTGATCGAACTAGCTAAGTCAACCTATTTAGCGTGGCCCATTTATGTGCCACTACCCAACTACCCAATAAGTGATTAGATTAAAACATATATTTTTCTCCAAAATTATTCCTTTAATTTCATAAATTAACATTTCAATTGTCATCATGATTATAGTACTATGTATACTTATTGTTCCTAACCCCCAAGTAGGACTTGGTAGGTGATGCAAATCAAATAGACCTATTTACTACATAAGATTTTATACTTGTTGATAATTATAAATGATCCATTTTAGTAATTTTTAATGAAAAAATGATATGAATCTTACTTTGGTCGTATTATGATTTTTAGGAAAATTCATTAAAAAAATAGATTTCGGGCCAAACATTTCAATTAGGCAAGCCAATTTCTATCAAGCTAATCCCAAAGCTCAAAGCCCAAAACCCAAAGAAGAAACAAAAAAAGCACTAATTTTTTGGGTCCAAAAGAAAAGTGAATAGAGGGAGCCGCAGGATATAAAAAATTGGGAAGAAAAAAATCAGGAGGAAGAAGGGAAAGCGCAGGAAAGGAATTCTGAAGAGGTTGCAAAGAATAAAAAAATAAGGGAGAATAGAAGAGAAAGGAGTTTTTCGACGACTGGGCGACACCGAGGGCGATGGAGGCTCAAGAATGAGATCGCCGAGCATAAGTCATTTTTCGACGGTCATGCTGGTGTCTACCCTCGGCAACTTGGTGAAAAGAATGCTATCTGTCGAGACGGATTTGCAAAAGGAGGTTTGTGGTGCGAGATCGCCGAGAGAGGTTGGAGACCGGCCGCGAGCGGCCAGCCAACGCGTGCGCATGCACAACAGATTCCGATAGCGCAGCACAGCGCGCTGCCTGTCCGAGCGACGAGCGATGGCAGTTGCCGGGCGCCGAGCGACAGCGCACAAGAAGAGTCCTATGCGGCATGGAGTCTGCCCGAGCGCCCGTCCAAAGAGTCCCGAGCGACATGGGAGTTCCCTCAAACGACGATCGGCCAGCAAGAGTCCCGGACAATGCCAAAACCTCCAAGAAGACCTTGTCCGAGTTTTTAGGACTTGATCAACACCAAGGAGTCCAAATATGATAACTAGCCGTTAGGGATAAACATGGGGTGCCATGTTGGCATTATCCATTAGGTAGTTACTTGTTGATAAGTGTAAGTGCCATGAGAAAGGGGATTTGTCCTTATCCATGCTAGCTAGTTCGAGTTCAAATGGGATTCGAATACTAGGGGTGGGCTTGACCTATAAATAGGGGAGCCTATTATAGAGCCAAGTCATGAGAACCAATCGAGTTTGAAGGGCAACTTGGATACCTTCGATTGGGACAAAAGTCGACCAACTTGGGAGTGAGTTAGGGAGAGCTTTTATAAGGGTTCGTTGTGTTATAAAACGTTCCCAGGTGGGGAGAGTACTAGAGGGTCGATCCACACCAAATAGGGTTCGATAGAGGTCGAGTCCTGCCTTGTAATCTTTGTTCGAGTTGAGTGAATTTTACTTGGCAAATTATTGTGTTGTTCATTCCGTGCAATACACTCGCACGCACGTCCGTGCAACTGAGTAGGCTGACAAGGCGTAGAGGCGTCTTGGCTCTCACCCGTTCGTGTCAATTCTGCCAGATTACCGTTCGAAGGAGCAAAAAAATTTGGCCCCTGATCGAAGGTGTGACAACTGGAAATCCCTGCCATTTGGGTATTGTAACCACATAAAATTGGATCTTGAAATGGAATGGAAACTGGCATCCCCCTCCCTATTGGCCACAAGTCATTCAGAAATCTCATCCCAAAAGAGCACAATCGTTTTTTCAGTTCGTGTTCCCTCAAACAAATAGACTGTTTTTTAGTTGGAAAATGGCAACAAAATCTTGCTTCACTGAGATATCATCAAATTTGAAATTTAAGCAACGCCTGCTTTGGATTTTGGACGATTCCCATTCTCCAAATGTCAAACCCTCTCGCGCTGCTTTGCAGCATTACTTTTCTACCAACGGCCAACGGGCAACAAATTAATCGAAATGATTTTCTTTGAAGAAACGGCATCTTGTAAAAATCCACTTCATTACAACCCACTTTCATCCCCACCCCCTGACGCCTCCCCTAATCCATCTAGGACTCTGGAGTTATTATATTAAATCATGGGATTTATTATTCACCAAAAAACTATAGAAAAATGTAAACCCGTTTCTCTTCCTCTTCATTTTCATGCAATGTGGACATGGAAATTTTAATTCTTGACACCGGAATGACAAGGGGAATAAAGAACATCCAGTGGATGATTTTCCCTAAATAGCACTTGTTGGCAGGACGAGGTTCCAAAAATAGTATATCTTGGCCCAACATGGGGTACATGCACTGCTTCATTCCACCCAATGGGATCCCTCGGTTTGGGGGGTTAGAATTTGATGGCATGTGCCAAACTCACTCCCACCCCCAATCTCTTTCACACACACTCATATCTATACTGGCCCTAGCCTAAAACACCAACGCTAGATCATCACCATCACAAAATTCTTTACAACCCTTCATTTCATCTAACTCTATCTCCATCCCTGACCCCTCCAACTTATGTTTTTTCAGCACAAAAAAGAAAATATTATACACACAAAAAGAATGCATAGGGGGAGAACTGAGAAGTGGAAGCATGTATAATAATGGGTTTAAAGTTAAGAAGGGTTGCTGTTCATGGGATCATGATCACCATCACCATACTCTGCGAGAAGGAGATTTGGTGGCTGCTGGATTCTCATGGCCTCCAAGGAGCTACACCTGCAGCTTTTGCAAGAGGGAATTCAGATCTGCTCAGGCTCTCGGAGGACACATGAACATGCACCGACAGGACCGGGCACCGCTGAGGCAGTTGCCGACGAGGGATGAGGATCAGTTCTCTTTGCTAATCCCAGATCTAGAACCGAACACGAATTTCAACTCAAACCCCAATTCTAGCCCTAGTTTCGCTCCAACTTTTTCATCTCTTTTCACAAAATACCCTAATTTCAACTCAATGGAATCAATTGCAAGTGGCCGAGAGGGGGGAATCTCAGCTCAGAGTTGTGTTAGGCCGTTGACAAAAGATTTGATCAAGATGAAAGCTCTGAGAGGGGGATTTTCGGTCAAAACATACTGCTCATCCGATGGGGTGAAGGCTTGTGATGCCTTGAAGAAGGCTGAATTTGTTAGATTGGAATTGGAGATTGGGTTGATTAGTGAATCCAAGGGGGAATTGGATTTGGAACTTCGGCTTGGATATACTAATTAGGTTCTTGCTTAAGAAGTATGTCTTAATGGTTGAATCTTCATATTAATTTTCGTTGATTTCAGAGTTGGAGGTTGTAGCATTTGGACCAACAAAAAAGGAACCTGTGCAGTAAATTTTCTCAGGTTCTTCCATTAGGATTGTTTTCTGCAAAGAAGAATCAATATCAATGTGTTTTGTGTTGCGATTCATAGTTTATGTATTTTCTTTGTGCTGGTAGCTTTATTTGTATTCACTCACCTCTTGAAATACTTTATTTATGCTGGTAGCTTTATTTGTACAAGTTGATAATTCCTTGGGAGTTATTTAAGATATTCTCAGTATTGTCTTCAACTTTGTGATCAACCAGTTGGCAGGAGTTGCACAAAAAAGAAGCAAGTGAAGTACACTCTTGTGTTCAATGGTAATTATATCAAACATAAAAATGGCTCAAAACATCTTTTTATTTGCATAGAGACACGAGGGGGGCAAACCAGCATATGCAACTAATCCAAAGTCAAGTTACGATAGCCTCAAAGTGGAGATGAATCGATACATTATTTTTACAGATCAAGACTAATTTAATCTTATATAAGACATAGCATTAAAGCCTATTAATTGTAATTGCAACAACGTTCTAATAACTCACAAGAGTCACTACTTAATGGGCCATCACAACAACAGTTCAGCCCAAGAGCAGAAACTAATAACTCTACAGAAGAAAGCAGATCATCACAATCCAAAAACAGCTGCTGGAGTCTACAAAAGTCCAACATTCTGCATCCAAGGATCACATCAAAAGATTTTCCTGCTCCAGGAAACATGGCGCCGAATCAAGAAATTCTCAACAGTGGCAGCGCCTCTCCATCCCAGAATCTGCAAGAATCATCTAGAGACAATACAAGATCAAATTAGCACTAGAATTCTCTAGATACAAAAATGCAATGTACAAAAAAACGAAACATGTAAAACTGTACGTAAGATTGAGAAATAAAGAAACTTTTGTTTTTCACAAAACTCAGCATGGTATCAGAGCTTTCTCACGGCTTCACCGCCACTTTATGATCCATGGTTTTTCTTCTCATTCCAACTCACAGATTCTCCCGCACCACCACAGACCACAGTTTGATTTCTAATCATTCATGGCGACTCCAACAGAAACCACCAACATCTCCCTCACTTATTCGGAGTTTTCCCATTTAGTTACCTGTAAACTCAATGCTTCCAACTATAATTTCTGGAAAACACAAGTCAGTCTTCTTCTCCAACGCCACAATCTTCTAGGGTACTTGGATGGCTCCATTCCTGAACCTTCAGCTACTCTTGCCAGCGACTCCAGCAAGCCAAATCCTGCATTTCAAGCCTGGCATGACATTGATCAACACCTCCTCTCACTTCTCATCTCCTCTCTCACAGAAGAAGCCCACAATCTTATCACTGGTAAGAGAACTACTCGAGATGTATGGAGCACTTTTGCGCAAGAATATTGTGGAATCGGGGTTAGTAATGAACTCAGCCTTCGAGACCAACTCCAACAACTTCAACGAAATCATCTCTCCATCAAAGAATATTCTCGGCAATTTCTCAACCTTTGTGAGCGTCTTGCAGCCTTAGGACGTCCTGTTGCGGCTTTGGATCAAAGTCACTGGTTTCTTCGAGGTCTTGGTCCTGAATTTGCCGCCTTCGCTGGTTCTCAACTTTCCCAAGACCCACTTCCCTCTGTCCGGGAAATCATCGCCCGAGCTGAGAATTTTCAAGCTTTATACCACCGAACCGTTCCTGGCACTCTCCCTGCTCTCGCCTTTCAGGCCTCTCTTCACCCTACTATGCCTCAACCGACTTCCTCTGAAACTTTCATCACCAATTCCACCGTCTCTCTTCCTTCTCAGAACCTTTCGCCAAATACTCCTCTACAGAATCCCTCACCGCCCACTTCGTCACAGTCACTCGTTGCTCAAACATCCAACCCTGATTTTGTCCAAGGTCGAGGACGTGGTAGAGGCCAACGTCAACCCCGGTGCCAAATCTGCAAAGGCTATGGTCATTACCCCGATTACTGTCCCCAACGATACTCCTCACTTACCTTTGCTGAAGCTCCTGCTCCGGCGAATTTAGCCGCTGTCTTCCGCCCTTCTCTCGGCCATGGTGTTCCTTTCCCTGTTTTCGCCCATCTCTCTGATTTCACCTTCAATACAGGGCCAAATCTCTCTTATCCTATGAGCCCACACATTCCGTCTCAAGCCCCTTTTCCTCGACAAACAATTGGCCTTTCTTCAAATCACTCAAGTGGGCCGCCAGTCTCAGCGCATTTGTTCGGCCCATCACCAAATCCCATTCAGTCCAATCTGCCACTGCCTGTCTCGGCCCAATCTCCTCCAAATTTAGCCCACACAGCCCCCAACCCATTATCTAGCCCATCTGTCCCACTTAACACTATTTCATGGCCCACTGGGTCTACCCCCTCCCCTCTTCTCAAATTAGTCCTTTTCCGGCACCATCACCAAACCCTCCAACTTCTCTTCAAAACATCTCCGTTTCCGACTGGTACATGGATACTGGCGTCGCTGCTCACATGACCCCCTCCACCTCCAACCTTGATCAAGTTACTCCGTACACAGGTAAAACATGTGTCATTGTAGGGAATGGTGAATCTCTACCAATTACCCATATTGGTACTGTTTCCTCAACCTCTTCTCTTCCACTATTAGATGTTCTTGTTGTTCCACAGCTTACTAAAAATTTACTTTCCATTAGTAAATTAACTTCTGATTTTTTTCTTGCTGTTACTTTTGTTGATAATTATTTTATTGTTCAGAGCCGTCATTCGGGACAGGTAGTAGCCACCGGGCGACGTAATGGTGGCCTCTATGTCCTTGACCAAAGCATCCCGGCATTTGTCTCCGCTTTTCAGGCCTGTTCATCCCGCACTACTTTTGATGTTTGGCATGCTCGTTTAGGCCATGTGCCTCTATCTATTGTATCTCTTTTAAGTAGTAAGGGTCACATTTTACTTACTTCCCCCACCCCCTCGCCCCATCTTTGTGAGTCTTGCCAAAAGGCCAAAAGTCATCGACTTCCTTTTGAATTAAATGAAAAACGTGCTATGCATCCTCTCGCCTTGATTCATTGCGATCTTTGGGGACCATCCCCAACTATTTCTTTACATGGCTATCGTTACTTTGTTATATTTGTTGACGATTATTCCCGTTTTACATGGTTTTATCCTTTAATTCATAAATCCGACTTTTATGACATTTTCTCTCATTTTCATACTTTTGTCGAAAAACAATTTTCAACTCACATTAAAGTTTTTCAAAGTGATGGTGGTACAGAGTTTACCAACCACCGTTTTCAAACTCATCTTCGAACACATGGCATTCTCCACCGAATGTCTTGTCCCTACACCCCTGCCCAAAATGGTCGAGCAGAAAGAAAACATAGACATATAACCGAAATGGGCCTTACTCTTCTATTCCACTCTCATACACCTCTCATCTACTGGGTTGATGCGTTTAGTACAGCCGTATACCTCATCAACCGACTACCCTCTCCTCTCCTTTCCGGAAAATCTCCCTTTGAATTATTATATGGTCTCATTCCGAATTACAATCACTTTCACTCTTTTGGTTGTCGTGTCTTTCCTTGTCTAAGAGATTATGCTTCCAACAAATTTTCGCCACGTAGTCTTCCTTGTATTTTCTTAGGCTATAGCTCAATCCACAAAGGATATCGCTGTCTTGATCTCCACTCTTCCCGTCTCTATATTACAAGACATGCACAATTTGATGACACATTGTTTCCCTTTCAAACTCCTTCTACCTCCATCGCTTCCTCCGAATTAGAAATTTCCACTTTTCTTGATCCTTCTCTTTCTTCTGACTCTTCATCTATCTCCCTTATTTCTCGCTCACAAGATACCTCTACAGTCAACTCTCCCTGCTCACTTTGTCCCTCCATCTTAGAGACCACAAACCCTTCATCCGCTTCATTACCATCTTCATTACCCACTACCTTGCCAATCTCTTCTTCTGATCCTGTCATCATACCTCCCAACCCCATAACCAATCTTCATCCAATGACTACTCGAGGAAAAGCCGGCATATTTCGTCCTCGAATTATTGCTGACCATTGCAACATTACTTCTTCTGGTTTGCTACCTGCTCTATTGACCTCTACCCAGCCTCGCGGATTTCGATCTGCAGCCAAACATCCCGAATGGATTGCCGCCATGGATGAGGAAATAAATGCACTTCACAAAAATCATACTTGGGACCTGGTTCCTCGACCTCCTAATACCAATGTTATTGATTCAAAGTGGGTTTTTCGAATTAAATATCTTCCTGATGGTTCCATCCAGCGATATAAAGCACGACTGGTTGCCCGAGGATTCACCCAGATACCTGGCGTGGACTATTTTGACACTTTTAGTCCAGTTATCAAAGCTACTACTGTTCGCACCATTCTTTCCATTGCTATATCTAGACGATGGATTCTCCGTCAACTTGATGTAAAGAATGCCTTTCTTAATGGTTATCTTACCGAAGATGTATATATGGAGCAACCTCCTGGCTATATCAATCCTCTCTATCCAGATTATGTTTGTCACCTCCAGAAAGCAATCTACGGACTCAAACAAGCTCCACGAGCCTGGTTTGAACGATTCAGTCACTTTCTTCAAAATCTTGGCTTCTCCTGTAGCAATGCTGACACATCTTTATTTGTCTTCTCTCGAGATTCACACATCATTTATCTACTATTATATGTCGACGATATCATTGTCACAGGGAACGACACTGCTCTCCTTGATCGCTTTATTCACAAATTACATACTGAATTTGCTCTCACCGATCTTGGACCGTTGACATACTTTCTTGGACTTGAAGCCTCTCCTACCAACGATGGCATCATTCTCAGTCAACTAAAATATGCTCGTGATCTTCTGGCCCGTGCCCAATTACTAGATAGCAAACCGGTTTCTACACCTATGGTTGTCTCTCAATATCTCTCCTCTGATGGAGAACCACTTTCTGATCCAGCTACCTATCGCTCTCTTGTTGGCGCACTACAATATCTCACCATTACCAGACCTGATATCTGTTATGCCGTCAACTCTGTCAGTCAGTTCATGCATAATCCGACTGATATTCATCTTCAGGCTGTCAAAAGAATTCTTCGATACATCAAAGGCACTCTCACTATGGGTCTCCGTTTTCATGCATCTCCTGATATCAGTTCGATAGTCACCTACTCAGATGCCGATTGGGCTGGCTGTCCGGATACTCGTCGGTCTACTTCAGGTTTTGCCTTGTTTCTTGGAGGAAATCTAGTGTCCTGGAGTTCTAAAAAGCAACCCACGGTTTCCCGATCCAGCTGTGAATCTGAATATCGAGCCCTTGCCCATGCTGCCGCCGAGACTCTATGGCTCAAGCATCTACTTCATGATCTTGGCATTTCATTATCACGGCCACCACTTCTTCTTTGTGACAACACCAGTGCTATTTTCTTAAGTTCAAATCCCACAGCTCACAAAAAGGTTAAACATGTTGATCTTGACTATCACTTTGTTCGTGAACAAGTTCTTGCCGGAAATCTTCACACGAAATTCGTCCCATCAGCTCTTCAACTTGCGGATATTTTTACCAAGAGTTTATCCAATGATCTCTTTACATTCTTCCGATCCAAACTTCACGTTGTCTTTCATCCCACGCTCAGTTTGCAGGGGGGTGATAACTCACAAGAGTCACTACTTAATGGGCCATCACAACAACAGTTCAGCCCAAGAACAGAAACTAATAACTCTACAGAAGAAAGCAGATCATCACAATCCAAAAACAGCTGCTGCAGTCTACAAAAGTCCAACATCCTGCATCCAAGGATCACATCAAAAGATTTTCCTGCTCCAGGAAACATGGCGCCGAATCAAGAAAATCTCAACAGTGGCAGTACCTCTCCATCCCAGAAGCTGCAAGAATCATCTAGAGACAATACAAGATCAGATTACCACTAGAATTCTCTAGATACTAAATGCAATGTATAAAAACCGAAACATGTAAAAAAACTGGATGTAAGATTGAGAAATAAAAGAACTTTTGTTTTCACAAAACTCAGCACTCATGATAGGGGCGACGACGTTTTGTGGGCATATGATTACGAGGCTATTGACGTTGCCTCAGTCCGCACCCTTTTTCCCTAGGTTAAGATGGCAAATTACACTTTGGAGGGGGCTCTTCTAAGTGGTCAAGCCTATGCCATATTTTGTGATAGAGGGGGGCCTGCGTAGGCGAGGCCCCTACAATACAAGTCCAATTTTATTTTCTAAATTTCATTAGTTTCATTAAGATGGTTTATTTAATTATAGGGCTACCCAATTATTGGATTTGATCCGAGAATCGAGACTAAGCCCCTGTTTTGCGCAGCCTTCCTAAAATTATAATCCACTTATAAGCACATTTTTTTTAAAAAATAACTCCTCATTTTTTTGAAAAAAAGGTGCTCCAATTATAAGTATAAGAAAGCTGCACAAAACACCCCCTAAAAACAAAAAGGCTGATTGTTTTCGATTTAGATATCTTTTCTCAATTTACATATAATTTAAAAAAAAATTATAATAGGACGCCATTTATGGAAGAAATATTGCTTTTATTCATTTATTTATTTATTTTTAAAATAATAAATTATAATAGAAGAACTAAATAAATTATAAGAATTAAATAAAAAAGAAAAAAAATCCGGTAATCCAAAACCGATAATACAAATACCGATTTGTATTAGTATTATCGATTTCAATTTCGATTTCATATCAAATTTTGAATACTGATTTATCGATATTTGTAAGAATTGATACTAAAATACCGAAAAATAGACCTATTTAAATATAAAAAAATAGAACTAAGCTGATACTAAGGCCCTATTTTACGCAGACTTTCTTCTACTTTTTTCTTCTACTATTTGTTCTTATTTTTAGAAGGAGAGGTGTTTTGCGCAAGTACTTAAAAGATAATTATTTAAAATTCTATTTTAATTGTATATTACCAAAATTAATAATAGATTACCAAAATAACCGTGTCGGGTCCGTGCCAGGCCCGGGCCCGGGTAATATTGACACGAAATTTATTTTAAAGTTTGAGAAAATTATAAATATGTCATTCTAATTTTTAAGAAGGAAAAAAATATGTATTAGGTGCTTATTTTTTTTAGAAGGTTTACATTCTTAAAATAATAAGTAGTAGAAGTTTGGCTGCGCGAAACACTGATTTTCTAAAAAAGGTGCTTATAAGCCAATTATAATTTTAAGAAGCATGCGCAAAACAGGCCCCAAAAATATACTAATACTTGGCACATCAGATTTAATGGGCCCAAAAGTGTTAAACACAAAAAATTGATTGGTCAAACCAGTGAACTCACAATATTAGTGTATTTTTAGTGTGCTGGCGCATTATATCAGTTCTACAAAATTGAACAATTTAAATTTAAATCTACCTTAATGAGATTGGCCCACAAATCGAAGAAACAGACAGAATTTATATTTTTAATATTTTCCAAGTGTTAATTATTTATTGAATTTATTCATGGTCATGGCCCATGGGAACTGGAAAGCCATTGCCAGCCGACAAAATCCTCCGCTTAGTATCACCGCCGGCGAACGGTATATGCTGCCACCGCCCATCTTCATCCAATGATCTCTCTCAGCCTCACCTTATCTCGATCGCCTCCGCGACCTGTCAACTCACTCGATTCGCCTTTCCTCAGACCTAGACATACAAGATATAATCGATCGAGAAGACTCAACAAGGTAAGCTATACACGCACGCATAGATAGGTAACTGAAAACGGATCTTTATTTTGAATTGGACGCTTTCAATTGATAATTTCTGATTTTGGTGTGGAAATCGGGTTGATTAGCAAAGTAAGCTGCCGGATGCCAAGTGTAGAGCGGAGTTTTCTGCTGACGCGACTGTGGCGGCGGCAATCGGCGCTTGCATTCTAACCTCATATGTTTTTCCGGCGACTACCCTGCCTGAGGATTCCGAAGGGGATTCGCTGATTGGTCTCGGAGACGCGAGGTTTGCTGTTATGGCCATCATAAGCTTCATCCCGTATTTCAATTGGATGGTAATGCAATTCTTTCATTCATTTATTTGCTGAATTTGCTGTTCAAATGACTGCATGTTTCTCAAATACTGTTTTGTTTTTTTATTATAAACTGTACCCAACCCTACTCATGAATCTACTTGCTCAGTTTTGCTCCTTTTCATTGATTTCATACTTTGTGCTTGTGTAGAGTTGGGTGTTTGCTTGGTTGGACACGAGAAACCCGCGCTACGCTGTTTATGCCATTGCCTATTTAGCTCCATACTTGAGGTTTGGATCTTGAGAATTTCTTCCTTCTTTTCTTGTTCATTATTCTCATTAACATATTTAAGCCTTCTTCTAGAGATTCATCTGGAATTATGATATTTGGTTCGTCAGACAGACATGAACTAATTTGATCAATAAATCATTGAAAACAAGACTCATTTAAGTAGTTGAAGTTCTAGAAAATGTAAACGAACTGGAGAAGAAGCTCAACTGGCACCACTGAATAACATTTGTTGAAATATGCTATGTTGGTTGGAGGTGGTTTCTATTCGAAAGATGATGAGAGTGGTACTTTTGTTTTCCCTAGGACAAATTTCTCAGTATCTCCTGAGGAAAGCTGGCTGCCAATAACAAGTATTCTCCTTGGTATTTTTCACGTTCAGGTGGAGAAACTAACTTCGAGCTACAACTTAAGTATGAGAACTTGAAGTTTTCTCTTTAAACGTCCCTGTTATTGGCAGGTAGAAGCAAGTGCTACAAGGGAAGATGGTCAGAGCTCCGAATTTCGTGAAGACACTGCTAGGCGGCTATCGTCAATGACTCGAGAGAAGAACAACAGCTCTGAAAAGGTATTGGCTGTCTATGAAACAAACTACATCTACACCATTCAATCTTTTCCCGTTTTTTCATCATCTATAGTTTACTCTTGGAAGGAGGAAAAGAAGGATTCCCAGAATCCGCCATCTGCATTAGAACAATCCCCAAATGGAGTATCACACTCGCAATCGGACAATGAAATCTGGAATGACAAGGAGGATGGTAATGGAGGCAAGACAGGTTAACACCACACCACAACGCCATAACATCGGCTGCCCTTAGGCAAGTTCTGGTTTGGAACATTGTCGGGACCTGTCAACGTTTGTCTTACATTACATAGATCCAGCTTCCTAGCCGGAGCTCTAAACTAAAGGGGGATTAGATTTTATGAGAGAATTCCATTTTTCTCGGATCAGTGACTGCTACATTGTAATGGAGCCACTGCACTACCGGGCACTTAGTACCTGATACTACCTTCAAACTTACATAAACACCTTCAATGCTTGGTCTTAGCTGTATTTACCAGAAAATAGGTATGTTTATCGAGTTCTAACTTCTACTGATATCAGAACAAGTGTAGCATAAATGTTTTCTTTTGTCAGGCCGAAGCACAAACAACGTTATTATATAGTAAGAGTACTCCCGTTCTACACATACACCTTCAATAGCTCATGTCCTTGGAACTGATTGATCACATGAAAATGGACAGAAACTGATGATCCTCAACTTCATGCAGAAATCAAGAGCTATACCGGCAAATAGAAAAAACTAAGACGCTTTCAGAAAATAAAAACTGAACCTTCAAAAACTTGGGATCTAAGGTTGCCACTCCCCAAATCCATTGGCACCAAACCTCCAACCATTCCTAGCCCTGCATCATGTTCATAAAAACGAAGCACTTGTAAACTTTAGTACTGAGGTGGTGGCAACAATATGCTGGGTACACATGTCCTCTTATATCATATATGATACTGGGGATTCTAATAAGTGTCAAGGTGGCGACAAACAATACCTTTTACGACACCAAAAGTTGCAGATGCCCCTGATTTGGATGAAAATTGTCCATGTCTCATCTAACTGCATAACGAAAAGTTCCTCCAAATAATGCACAACTGACAGAGGTTATAGCCAGAGGAAGTATCAGCTGCGAAGGGCTAGAAACACGAGCTAAAGAGAAGGGAAGGTCTGCAAGAGTGCCAACGACAGCGGATACTGAAGCAGCTTTAACGGACTCCAATCTCTCTGCATCTTTGTTCACCATTTGGGTTCCCACTCCTG
>JAOWBN010119355.1:0-19323 GCA_028565015.1 Pinguicula moranensis
AGGAAAATGTGGATTTCTTGCATTTAATTGTTAATGTGAACACGCACTTGAATGAGTCTCCTGTTTACTTTAAAATTTAGTGCAGGAAGATGTAGATGAGTTAGTTGAAACTTGGCTAGGTATAACTCAACAAAGGGAGTTAGTCAATAATTGTAGGAGGACTAGGCATAAGAAACTGGAGCGAAAAAGCATCATCCCTAATAAGTTTAATCTTGGCATGCAAACTTGTATAAAGCTAGGCGAAAAATTAAAAAAACATTATAGCACATCCAAGCATTGCAATACCACAATAAAGTTTGCCACACAAGATCACATATCATGAAACGTAGCATACAGGGAAGTTATGCAACACCCCAAACTTAAATCATGCATTGTCCTCAATGCATGAAAATAAAACAAGGTTAAGGGTAAAGCAAAACATCCTTGGTTCAAGAAAATAAGCATGGTAACACGGCATAGTGTGGCATGTGTGAGGTGTAAGCATGATCTGTCCGCTTCGAGATGATTGGGGTCTCAAGACCTGAATGCTAACCACCACCTAATTATTCCTGCAAAACAAACAATCAAATACTCAGTTCAAAGTATAAAATACATCAAGGGAAAGAACCGAGGTCAAAGAAAACCCTTGACTTATTTAAAATTAACATGCATATATAAAACAAACTGAAAGCAAAGCAAACTCTTTGGGTCGTATTAGCTGCACTAGATGTCCAAAGAATGGAGATTGAGTGGACCTCCTTATGTGGGCTAGTAATCCAAAGTGATATGGTTGGGTTGCCTCCCAACAAGCGCCTGGATTTTATGTCGCTGGCTCGACAAGATGTATAGACTTTAAGAATCGGGGTCCACCAAGGGAAGAGATGTCCTCCCATATAAAGCCTTTGTCATGTTCTCCCACACATATACCTTAAGTCTATGACCATAACTTTAAACATGTTTCCAGTTTCCATATCTTTAATTTCCACATCTCCAAACGGAAACACTTTATGCACCATGAAGGGTCCAGACCAGCGAGACTTAAGCTTTCCAGAAAAAAGCCTTAGTCGAGAATTGTATAATAGTACCTTTTGACTTTCAAAGAACTCATTTGGGCGAATTGCATTGTCATGCACTCTTTTTGCTTTTTCCTTGTAGATCGCAGAGTTATGGAAAGCTTCAAGCCAAAATTCGTCAATCTCATTAAGCTCCATCAATCTTTTCTCTGCTGAGACTTCATGATCAAGGTTGAGCTTTTGCAATGCTCTATGTTCCAATTCCAAATATAAGTGACAAGCCTTGCCATAAATCAATTGAAAATGGGAGGTCCCAATAGGTGTCTTGAAAGCAGTCTGATATGCCCATAAAGCATCATCCAACTTTTTAGACCACAATCTTTCCTTGAAGGATTCACCACCTTTTCAAGAATCCTCTTGATTTCTCTATTAGACACTTCTACTTGTCCACTTGTCTGAGGGTGATAAGATATGGTGACATTGTGATTGACTCCATATTTTTTCAAGAGAGAGTCAAATGCCTTGCTGCGAAATGTGAACCCCCATCACTGATAATCGCTTTGGGCGTTCCAAATCTGGTGAAGATATTCTTTTTGATGAATTTCACCACAACCTTGCTATCATTGGAAGGAAGAGACACTACTTCAACCCACTTCGAGAAATAATCTACGGCCACCAAAATGTACTTGTTCCCAAAAGATGAAGGGAACGGACCCATGATGTCAATGCCCCAGACATCAAACAACTCTACCTCTTGGGTATTATTCATTGGTATCTCATTTTGCCAAGAGATGTTGCCGACCCTCTGAAAATTGTCACACTGCTTTGCCCATTCTAAAGCATCTTTGAAGATAGTAGGCCAATAAAAGCCTGATTGAAGAACTTTCAATGCTGTATTTCTTCCTCCAAAATGGCCACCATAAGGAGATTGATGACAACCCTTTAAGATTAATGATTGCTTAATTTCAGGCACACATATCCTAATGAGGCCATCACTGCAAAACCAAAATAAATATGGTTCCTCCCAGATGTAGTGTTTTGCATCATGAAGGAATTTTTTCCTTTGCTGATAAGATAGCTCGGGTGGAACCTTATTTGTCGCCAGGAAGTTTGCCAAGTCAGAATACCATGATAATGAGTGAATTGACTCAATGGCAAATAGCTGCTCGTCAGGAAAAGACTCTTTGATATGCAACTGCAGCTCATCTTCCTTATGTGCCACTTTTTCCAACCTTGAAAGGTGATCAGCTACTTGATTCTCTGCCCCCTTCCTATCCTTGATTTCCAAATCAAATTCCTGGAGGAGGAGGACCCACCTAATCAATCTCGGTTTTGCATCTTTCTTATGCATGAGGTACTTGAGGGCTGCATGGTCAGTATGGACAATCACTTTGGCACCTAGCAAATATGCTTGAAATTTATCAAAGGCAAACACCACTGCTAGCATCTCCTTTTCTATGGTAGAGTAATTAATCTGAGCATCATTCAGCACCTTGCTAGCATAGTATATAGCATGACATATCTTGTTTTACCTTTGATCGAGCACTGTCCCCACGACATAGTTGCTTGCATCGCACATCACCTAAAAGAGGCAGCTCAAATAGGGAGTCACAATAATTGGTGCATTGGTTAACTTCTCCCTTAGCACCTTAAATGCCACCATACATTCTTCATCAAAGTTAAAGAGCACATCCTTTTCTAGTAGGTTACATAGGGGCTTGGCCACTTTCGAAAAGTCCTTAATTAAACTTCTGTAGAACTCGGCGTGGCCCAAGAAGCTTCTGATGTCCTTAGGATTTGACGGGACGGTAATTTAGCAATGGCATCTATCTTTGCCTTATCCACCTCAATGCCACGAGAAGAGATTTTGTGACCCAAGACGATGCTTTCCCATACCATGAACTGACACTTCTCCTAATTGAGAACCAAATTTGCCTCTTCATATCTCTGGAGTACTCTTCCCAAATTCCCAAGGCACAACTCACAGGATGATCCAAAGACAGAGAAATCGTCCATAAGCACTTCTATGATGTATTCCACCATATTATTAAAGATGGCCATAATACACCTTTGAAAAGTCGCAGGTGCATTACAAAGCCAAAGGGCATCCTCCTGAAGGCAAAAGTGCCAAAGGGACAGGTGAAAGTAATCTTTTCTTGATCTTGTGGCGTTATGCCTATCTGATTGTAGCCTGAGTATCCATCTAAGAAGCCAAAAAAGAAGAGATACCCAGCTATACGATCTAAGAACTGATCCAAGAATAGGATAGGGAAGTGGTATTTCCAAATGGTACTATTCAATTTCCTATAATTCATGCATACTCTCCAAGAATTAACCACTCGGGTAGCCACTAGCTCTTGTGAGTCATTCGTCACAATGGTAACTCATCCTATCTTTGGTACGCACTGCACTGGACTCACTCATTCACTATCAGAAATCTGATAGATCATGCCAAAGTCAAGAAGCTTAATGACTTCCTTTTTTACAACTTCTTTCATCATAGGGTTGAGCCTTCTCCGTCTATCTGCTACTGGTTTTGCATTCTCTTCTAACAAGATTTTGTGCATGCAGACTGATGGACTTATGCCTTTAATATCGGCAATTGTCCACCCAATGGCTAACTTGTGCTTCCTCGGGAAATTTAAGAGTCTCTCCTCTTGCTCAGGCTTAAGTGAAGATGAGATAACCACGGGTAAATTCTTGTTTGCTCCCAAAAAGGAATACTTTGGATTTGCATATAGTGGTTTTAAACCATGATGTAGGGTCTCAAGTTTTCATTTCTGATATACTCGACCGATGGCTCCTATCAATGGTCTCCACAACTCCATTGGTAATTCCCAAAAGAGACTTGTCCAAGTGACAACCTTCAACCATATTATCAACTTCTTGGGAAATTGAGGAGTCGAATTGATCAAAACATTTATCATCTTCAATGGAGGAATTGTAGTCAGATTCTTCCAAGATACATTTGTCTAGGGCATCCAAATAAAAACAATACTTCACTTCCTTGGGGTGTCTCATTGCTTTGACAATATTAAAGGTTCATTCTTCACCATTTACCTTAAAAGTAACGGTATTGTTCTTGACCCGAAGGTGGACATCTCCAGTGGCCAGAAATGGTCTCCCAAATAGAATATGAATTTCAGCATCTCCTTCCATGTTATGGACAATAAAATCCACTGAGAGGACGAATTTGCCTACTTTCACTAACACGTCTTCAATGATCCCAGTTGGTTTGACAACCGAATGATCGTAGGGTAATGCTGATAGGCTCTATCTTCTTTTCCAACCCTAAAGACTTGGCGGTAGTGAGGGACATCAGGCTAATCCCGGATCCTTGATCTAACAGTGCTCTAGGAAAGTGTCGTCCCCCAATTTCACACGGAATGGTGCAACTACCTAGATCCCTCACCTTGACTGGAATACTGCCTTGAATAAGGTAGCTACAGGTCATACTCAGTGCCACAATCCGCTCTTCCTGAATCTTCTCTTTATTTGTTACAAGATCTTTGATGAACTTTGAATACTTGGGAATATTTGTAATTAATTTCACTAAGGGAATATTGACATTAATCTTGCGAAATATTTCCAAACATCCTTTGAAGTCTCGTTCCTTGCTAATCTTTTTACGACCTCTTGAATGAAAAGGTGGTGATGGAACATACTCATGCACCACAGGAGGAGGTACTTTCTTAGTCTCTTCCTTCTTTTCATCTCCTTGCTTTGGTGCATTCTCAACTTTCTCTAAATTGAGTCATCGATTCTATTTTCAGGGTATTCGGATTTTACATTTTTCTCTTGATCATCCGAACCCACTTGCTTCCCACTTCTCAGAGTTACTGCCATACAATCTTTCCCCTTTGGATTGGAAATGAGATCACTATGGAGCGAGCCTTGCTGTCTCTGGTGGATCGATTGGGCGATTTGCCCAACTTGCATCTCTAAATTCCTCATGTTTGCATCAATGTGGCCAACCCTTTGCTGATAATCCTCATCCCTCTCATCAGGTCTGCTCAAGGTGGCATCCACCTTGCTCATGTGCCTCGTCATGTTCTCTTCAAATGAGGATTTCTTATCTTCTTGCCTTGTCTCTCCAAAATCGGGTGCAGAATTGATGTTTGGCCTCCATTGGTTTGATGATCCTCCTTGAAGATAATTGCCTTGATTTCCATCTCTCCATCCTCCCACCAGGACTCTCCAGTTACCAGTTTGATTGAAGTGTGGACCCTGGTTAAAATTGGGACGTCGATCATTGATTTAATTGATTGATTCCTTGATTAGATGACATTGATCAGTATGATGGTCCCCTTGGCAAACTCCATAGCTTAGAACGCCTTTACCACCTACATTGAGCTGAAAGTTGTTGAAACCCCTAGACAATTTTTCGATCTGTGCCTCAAGACTGTGAGGTGATCTACATAAATAGTTCCTCCTCCCATGGCCGGTTTCTTGGGTGACAATCTTCTCTCATGGGGCCATGAATATTGATTCTCTACCAACTTAGTGAATAGATCTCAAACTTCATCCATGGATTTGTCTTTCATAGTTCCTCCAGCACATGCATTGACCATTGCCATGGCTTCCATGGTTAATCCCTTGAAGAATATTTCTAAATTTCTTCCATTCTCTAGGCCATGGTTAGGACACATCCTCAACAACTCTTGGAACCTCAGCCATGTTTCAAAAATGCTTCGTCTTGAAATTACTGGAACTGCAAGACTTCCATACAGAGTTTCTCCACTTTTTTGAGGGTGGGAAGTACTTGAGCAGAAACTTTCTTCTGATTTCCTCAAAGGATTCCAAGTTAAAACCCATTATTGAGTCGAACCAAGACTGTGCCTGTCCTTCCAAGGAAAATGGGAAGAGAATCTTTCGCACATTGTCCTGTGACACACCTTGTGGTCTATATGTGTTGCTAAGAGTGAGGAAATTCTTTATGTGAGCATTAGGATCCTCATTCCCATATCCCTGAAAATGGCCCCATTTTGAATGAGATTGATTAGTTGTAGAGGGATTTGAAAGTTCCCATCATTCACAACTCCAAATTGTTGCATCAACCTTGGCTCAAATAAATACCAAAATACTCTTGGTCTATCTGCGGGACCTACTGCAGGTACACGGGGTATATTATTGCCTGCTTGTTGATTGTTTGGGCCATTCTATTGCCGATTGTTCAGATCATTCTACTGCTGATTGTCATATGGATTACCTTCCATTGTAGGAATATGTAAGGGATTGTCGAAAACCACTAGGGTACCTTGTGTCACTGCCATTTCTAATTCTTTACCTCTGGGCAATCTTCTGTGTCTTTCAAGTAATCCAAATTGCGGTGGTCCTTGAGATCTAGTTTGCATACACTCCCTAAAAAAATAGAAAAGAAAAAAAACTAAAATCACACTTTCTAGCAACTAGAAACAACCATGCCACTCCCCGGCAACAACGCCAAAAACTTGGAAGGGTTTTATAGGTATCATCTGAGCATCATTCAGCACCTTGCTAACATAGTATATAGCATGACATATCTTGTTTCGCCTTTGATCAGGCACTGCCCCCATAGCATAGTTGCTTGCATCGCACATCACCTCAAAGGGGTAGCTCAAATATGGAGTCACAATAATTGGTGCATTGGTTAACTTCTCCCTTAGCACCTTAAATGGCACTATGCATTCTTTATCAAAGAGCACATCCTTTTCTATTAGGTTGCATAGGGGTTTTGCCACTTTTGAAAAGTCCTTAATGAAACTTCTATAGAACCCGGCGTGGCCCAAGAACCTTCAGATGCCCTTAGGATTTGATGGATAGGGAAAATTAGCAATGACAACTATCTTTGCCTTATAGACCTCTATGCCACGAGAAGAGATTTTGTGACCCAAGAAGATGCCTTCCTGCACCATGAAGCGATGGTAGCGGATTTGTTTTTTAAAACGATAGTGGTAGTAGTGGATTCAGCTTTCACTACTGCTATCGTAGCGATAGTAACGGTAGCGGAATAGCAATAAATGGTAGCGGTGGCAATAGTGGAATAGCGGTAGCAGTAGTGAATGTCAATTTATAATCCGCCTTAATAGCGGTAGCGGATGAGGACTGTCCGCTACCGCTAATACCGCTAGATAGCAGTACTTCTAGTCGAGTTCATTCCAGCTTAGGAATCGTCGAAAATTTGCTTTATCTATGAAGAATGAGGTGGCTGAACAGATACGGATGTTGCTGAAAGGGGGGAATTCGAGCTTGTGGTGGGATAGATGGTTAGAAGGAGGCTTCTTGGCAGAAAGAGTGCAAGACTATATTAAGAAGGATGCTCTGGTGGCAGATTTTGCTTCTCATGGGCAATGGATTCACTCAGATATCATTCAAGAAGCTGGCCAAGAGATAGCAAAGGAAATAGTTGCTTTAAAAGCCCCGAGGATGACTGGAACAAAGGATAAAACTATCTTGAAGCCAGAGAAAGAAGGAATTTCTCATTAAAGTAGGCATGGGCTGCGGTCCGAGAAACATGGGACAAAGTTCAAGAAGCAGACATGCTATGAAATAAGAAGTTGCCACTGAAGATTACAGTATTTTCTTAGAAGGCATGGAGTAATATTCTGCCAACAGATAACTTAGTGAGAAAGAAGGGGGTGAATCTAGCGTCTGCTTGCCACTACTGTCTGGACAGATCCAGGAAATGGTGGATCATGTGCTTTCAGATAGTGTCATGGCTAAGGAGATATGGAGTAGAGTTGCCACCTTGATCAGAAGATCATTTGCACACCCGAGGTCTTGGAAACAAAGATTGGCACAATGGCAAAGGATGACAAGAAACAACAGGCTGCAAATGTTTCTTACTACGATAATACCAGCTATTATAACTTGGTGTCTTTGGTTATGCAGGTGCAGGGCAAGATTTGATGACCAGAACCAAATGGTGGATCAGACATGGAGAGAAGCCAAGAGATTGATAGCATAAATAGCAGAAGGAGATTAGATTAATTTTCTGAAGCAGATACAAGATGTCCACATCCTTCAGCAACTGGACATCTAGACCAACTGGAGGATAAAAAACAAAACAACAATAGTGCAGTGGAGGATGCCTGCAGCAGAATGGATAAAACTCAACACGGATTGTAGTACACAAGGGAATCCGAAAACTTCAGGATGTGGTGGCATACTGAGATTCAAGGGGTGAATGCAAAGTAGCTTACTCAGCATTCCTTGGAGTAATGACAAATAACGAAGCAAAAATAGAGCAGCAACGCAAGGATTAAAAATCTGCAACGCAAGGGGATGGAGGGATGTAGTGTTGGAGACAGACTCTCTACTCCTAACCACTTGGTTGCTAAAAAAAAGATGCGAGAATTGGAAACTGAGGAGTGCATGGGAAGAACTTCAAAAAGAAAAGAAGAGCATTTGCTTGCACGTTCAACATCATTATAAAGAGGGCAATACCATAGCCGATTTTCTAACTAGGCAAGGAGCCTCGGAGATGAACCAGAGATACTGAAGTAAGTAAGAGCTACCAATCACACTCAGAGGAGATTTAAGACCAGAGCAATGGGGTTTGCCCAATCTTAGAATTAGATAAAAGGGGTTCGGTGAAAGAGATAGACCAGACTGTACTTGGAACATATGCCAAACACCTGATTCAAGGTTGATTTTTAATTCAATTAAGGTTTATTTAAAAAAGAACATGGTCCACGGATAGTATATTTAAGTAATTTGTTTCATAAATTTGGCAGCCAACCAATTTAAGATGATTGGTTCAGTTAAAGGTCGTAGTTCCACACTCACGTGCCCTTCTCTCCACCTTTTGCCGCCCGGAGACGGCTTCCGTCTCCTGTGTAAAATATCAGAGAGAGAGGAAAGAAATTGAAATGGTTTCTATGGGTGGGCATTCGATTTTTGGGATCGATAATATCGAAACTTTTTGGTAACGGGTTTCTGTTAAAGAGACCGTACCGAAAAATTGAACGTTTTTGGTTTTTTGATTTTGATTTTTGGTATTTTACCAAGGAACCAATTATTTTAATTAATATTATTTTAGGCCCCGTTTACTAGACGGAATTATGCGTCATTATGATAGGATTCGAGCGCAATTCCATGTTTACTATACACACAGTAAACAAAGCGGGTCGGAGAATTCAATTCCACGACCCGCAAGATTTTTAAAAAATCATGGGATTGAACACCAAAAAATAATTCCATCAAAAAGGTGGAATTGATTTTTATCCCATAATCCTACAATTTTTCTTCCACTTTTACCCTTTCTCCCATCAACAGAACACGCTCTTTCCAATGGCGAAATCCTTCTACTCCTCCCCAGAAATCCTTCCGCTCCCAACGGCGACAACGCACCTTCTAATTCTCGGAACCACCAACTTTCTAATTCACAACTACTAATATTGAGGATTGAGGATTGAATCTCGGAACCACCAACTTTCTAATTCATATCCGAGGACGAGCAATTTCAGGAAGTTGCTGCTGAGGTTTTGTTCTTCTGCTGATTTGTTCTCCACCCCCTATGTTTCTTCTTGTGTTTTTTGTTTTTTTTTTCTCGCCGCCTGACGGTTTCTTCATCTCCTCACTGGAGTGCTGCCTGAGAATGAGGTACAATCCACCACATCTCCACAATATTCTGCTATCAGAATTGAAAGCTGCAGACTGTTGATATGGCTTGTACTTGATGAATTCTGAGGCCAAAGACTGTTTAGGAATATTTTTCGGCTGTGCAGCAAAATATTACTGAAGCCAAGGTGGCTTTGGAATTTCGTGAATACATCTGTTTGTGTGGAAACCCAGAACTTTGTTGTTTTTTCTTATGAATCAATAACTGTTGGAACTGAGGCAAATATATTGATGAGTAGGATAAGAAATGTAAACAGAACAGTTTTGTATTCATTCCAGGTGCTTTTGTTCAGTGGGCAAGTTGTTTCTTGGAAGAATGAAAGAAGACAAGAGACGCTTTTCATGAGCAATAAGGTGAACTTATTAATTTGTGTATGATATAAATGCTAAATGGTGAAAGAAACCATATTTTGATAAGAGGGCAATTGATACTGTTTTTTTCATTATTTGTATATAGTTATGTGCTGCTAATGTAATTTAATTCATGCATCTGCCCATTAGCTCGTCAATCTACTTATCTTGCTTTGTACCAGCAACATCGCCAGTCAGTTGCCTTTTTGTTTGTTGAAGATGTTGTAAGATGGTGCAGGTTTTGCCCTGCTTACTGAATTGGCTTGCATACTAATTTTATAGTATCTGTTTGATCATCATATGTAGTCATGTTTCATTAATTAAATAGCATCTGCTTATATAGTCCTCTTTCATTTCATAGTAAATTTGCGTCTGTTGATTGCCAGGCTACATCGAAATAGATGAAACTCAAAAGAATGGTTGTTTACATTAATCATCCGGATAAAGATATATAGAAGAATGGTTGTACAGTTCGTTGTGAAAAATCTATTTACCTTAATCATTTTCTATTTGAGATAGGGACATAAACGAAATTTCCCTTATTTTTTAAAAATTGACAGTCTAATTCTCATTCTCGGATTTATTTAGTAAACGTGTGATTGCTTTTTTTTGGCTCAATTCCATCTCCAGTCAATCCCACTATTTGGTATGTAATTCCAATATCAATTCACAGTTAATTCTCAAGACGACATTGTTAGTAAACGGCTCCTTAAGGTTTAGGCTTTAGAATTTAAGGTTTCTTACCCTAAATCATAAACATGTATGTACATATTTTTTTATTAATTTAAGGATCATTAAACATAATTAAAATGATATTTCAAATTAAGAATCAGTAAGTATACAACATTATTTGTTTGAAAAAATGATAATATTTTGTCTATTATTTTAATTATAATTAATCAAAAAAATATGTACAAACATGAAACATGATTAAAAATGTCATAATGCTACGATAATTTCCATGCGTACACTTTAATTTATTGACAAATCGGTAAATCTAACCATAACAATTTGATTTGATGCACAACGAGCCCAAAAATAAGTTCAAATCAAGTCGTAGTTCTGAATCTAGATATAGATAGTTTAGCTGCAACTGGCAAGATCTTGATCACGGATATTTAGTTTGTCGACCCGCTCAATTATGTTCCTAAAATTTGCTTCCATCTCTGCATAATACACATATGTATTTAAAGAGGGCAAACAATTAAGTAATACGTAAATAGATTTAAAATAAAAAAATTATCACATGTGTCAAAAAGATACGTCTTCGGGTCCTCTGTTCCATCATAGTGGTAGAATATCTCGGTGGATTCAATAACAATTTTTTTATGACAAGTCAGCCCCTTAGTAATCTTGGGTGCCAAAGAACTTCTAAAGACACTTAAAACCCAGCCTCCCATGCTGAAAATTGATTCCGAAGGCACGGTTGTGATGGGAATGACAAGAACGTCTTGTATCATTTTGCAAGTACGAGATACTTTGATTCATTCACTTTCCACCAATCTAAAATATTGTATCTAGATGTTGAAGGCTTATTTCTTTCCGTGAGATACCTTTCCAACTTAGTGTATTGGTTCAATTGCATTTTTTGGGCCATGAAAGCGTCGAAGTCGTCTGACACCTGGTCTATCGAACTACTTCCCGACCCACCTTGTCTGGTAGAAGTCTACCATATATCGAACTGCGCTTATCAAAAAAATCTTATACCATTTTCCTAACCAACGCAAAAGCCTCTCTACTGGCATCATTGCTCATATTTTAGCTAAAACAATACTCGAATCAATCAAGCTTAAGCTTCGGTTCAAGAATAGTAGCAACAAATAAGTATTTGTTCATATTCAAGACAAATAGCAGTAAGTACCTATGCATATGAAAAAGTAATAAGAACAATAAGTAAGGTAAGAACAGTACCTGTTTAGCCTAATCCTCGGGTTCTCCGTAGTAAGTTCTCCCTAATATTTATCAAACTTGACCTGCATTCTCCTGGCCAACACTCCAAAGCTATCATCAACGCTCATCATAAAATTATTTGACTATCTCTTTTTATTGGCCAACTCCTTGAAAAAGAGGTGTGCAGTTCAGTTCTTGGAAACGGAGAAAGTCAAGGTCGCTTCATAAAATAATTTCAAGAAACTGATGAATTTCTACGATCCTAGTCGTAATTTGTAGGCACATCCACTGTTGTCTTTGTTCTGTCTCTAACCTCCATCAAATACCCCCACCAAGTTCACATATCCATGTCCCACATCTCTTCGAATCTGGCCTGATGCTTCTCCTCAAAAATCAACATAATATAGGTGGAATTCCACCTTATGCAAACATCAACTGTAGAAAACCCTTTGATTCCAAGCCTTTGGCTTCTATAAATTTCTTGAATGCATCTTCCCGTTGAGGTGAAGATTTGGCATACTTCACCATCTATCTCATCTTCTGCACGGAGTGATCGATTTTCCTCAGTCCATCCTATAAAAATCAAGTTCAATATGTATGCAACACATCTCATATGTAAGTTTCGGTGTTGCCCAATCAATCCGCCTACTCTACCCACAAAGTTCTTCAGTTGCTGCTACCTCAAATGATCCAAGCATGTGTCATTTTTTGATGCATTATAGATAGTGATGGTTAGAACCTTATCAAGTCCCTAGTCGAGCATTACCTTTTTCATCTCCTTCGAAAGTGATTTATTTTTGTGATCGGTAATCTTCCGAAAGTCAAACACTCTTTTGTGCAGTTGCCAATGTGTGTCGATGAAATGTGATGTGACACACATGTAAGTGATGTTCAGCACCAATGTCCATGTGTCCGTGGTCAAGCACACCCTCGGACATAATTCCAACAGTTGTGTCATCAACCGAATTAGCTTAGATAGGCACCCCCATGTATTCTCGCACAATGGTCCACCTAAAATCATCTTGAACCGAGGCTCAAGTACCCTGATCAACTTCCTAAAGCCTGACCGCTCCACAATAATGAAGGGTAGCTAATCCTCGATAATGAACTCCGCTAGTGCCTTTCGAACTATCTTTTCATCGTATGTATCGAACTTCACAACTCCTTTTTCTTTCCCCATGAAATAGGATGCATCGTACGTCAACTTCGTTTGAAAGAAGTCAAGTGTTGTTTGCTCCCTTTGTAACTTCCGACATCTCCTCACGTGCGCCCACATACTCAAAGTCCCATGTCTTTAAGAGTGGCATGGAACAAAATTTTTACAGTGTTTGCACTGTGCCTTTGTCTCCACTATACCTTAAGGTGCGGGCATCAAGTCAAAGTGTTCCCACACCTTGGAACAGACCTTTCTTTTCTTCATGGTTGGAGAACTTGCTTGATCAGTTTTTCTTGCATCTCATCAATTGTAGGTGACTCTTGAATGCCAGGAGACGTGGTTTCATCTACTAAGGATGATACTCGTCCTCGATGATGTTCCATCTAAAAAGGGAAATAGAGCACCTTAATTAGAAATGCGAGAATCAATTTCCGAAGTAGATAATACCATATACAAGAGGAGACATGCAAAAATTAAGACTCTTGGTCTCTAGATCTTGACGTGCCTTTGGTGCACATGAACCACGAGGAAATTAATCATGCATAGACAAAAGCCTTGCATAGATAAAAGACTTTCATGATGCACACAAGGAAATCAATCATGTATTATATGTAGATTTAATATAATTGTAAAATGCTAAACGGAGAGAAACGGAGAAAACACAGTTATTAGAAAAACTTCTTCTTACAGAGAAATGATATTGAACCATCGGTACTTATACAATTGAAATCGGAACAACGCATGACATTAACAATTAATACAAACACGCATGTGTTTGTTTGTCAGGCATAAATGAGAGGCAGGCGTGCTTCTTTGTATTAATGGTAACATCAGACTCACCCATCAACACACTTGCAACATCATGCATGCGTGTTTCTTCAACAAGCAATAAATGCGTCGGTCTCGCTTTACAAAAAATATAATAATGTATGATCTATCCAGTAGCTTAGATGAGAGACTTGCATGATGCACACGAGTGCAGTTTACAGGTTCATCTACGGAAATTCATATTGAAATATGTACCAAAAATAAGTAAACAGGGAGCACATTCTACAAAGGCTTATTGGCTGAGAACATTCAGAAGAAAAACTCTTTGTTTGAGTAAGTTTTTAAAAAGAGACTCAAGGCCCTCTTCAATCTCTCGAATGACCATTTTTTAAGGTTTCAATAACCTCAGAAGATCAGACACTGATGGTAGAACAAAGCCAATCTTGTGGTAAGTTAAGAGCTATTTTCACATTGATGACAACTAGATATATTGATTCCAGGCAATGACTAAGTTGACCAATGTAATGGAATCGATGGCACGTAAGAGACCAGAGACTAACCAAAGTTCAACTGCACCACCTCTACCGAAGACAAGAATTAAGTATGCGTCGTTGTCATCAAGCTAAAAGGGAGAGCACGTTTCAGATTTAATGTGTGACATCTGCACTATATCAGCTACAAGGTTTTGAAGTACCAAAAGAGCAAGAAAACAGAAAACAAACGTAAGGCATTGACAAACCAGGAACCAATAGCATGACACAACAAATTCTAGATGGTTGCTCAGGTAATCGCTCAGGATCGACACAGTTGATGCTTCATCATGCAATGGAGCTCTCAAATATGAATATACTCATCATAGCAACCAGGAATTTATTAAGAGCACTCTGTATTATAGGAATTATTAGGAATAACAATGTAGTCCCTTCAACTCATCAATCATATGATACATATGTCCCAAGGCTTGAGGTCAATAAGAGAAACATGAACAATGTATGCTAATCAGTTAAGAAAACAGAAGAATTAGCCAAAAACCTTTATGTCAAAATCGTCCAAGAACTTTAGAAGTTGAGGATTATCAACTTCATGAGATGCTACCCTAACCCATAAACATTAATTCCAAACTTACCAAATGAAGGCTATTCTGCTGGAAAGAAAGAAAATGAGGAGCATCACGTCGGAATTTTGCTGGACGCTGGGAAGGGGTAAAGTTCAAACAATCACCTGAAAGTTTGAATCACGCAAAACCTGAAGAAGAACACAATTGCAAAGAGAAATTTCCTCTAGACAATTTTCCCTCGCAAACTTTTATTAACCGACTTTTCATACAGTCGTTTCTCTACGTGTGTTTCTTCTATTTATACAAATATGTACACCAAATAAAAACGTGTGCTAGCTAACAATAACGTTTCTTCAAGTATTCAACAATCTCGGCTGCTGATTCAAGGAGGATCACTCCGTCTCACATACGCCATGTGTCCCAATCCGAGTTTGTTCCAACTAAAAGAGTTGTCATCCATTTCACTGTCCAAAGGTGAGATTTTTCCACTTATCAATGCCACTTCGTTCAAGTTCTCCCCTGAGACATTAACCGATAAAGCAGATCGATTGCCCAAGTTCATCTGCAATTGCTGGACGTCCGAGATGTTAGCTGCAACCTGTGAGGGCAGATTCCAGTACTTCAACACCCCCTCCTCAAGATGAGCGTTCCAAAGGCTCATCTTACACAAAATCGAGCGAAAAAGAGCACCTGACAGGGCCTTAGTGAAAATATCAGCAAGTTGGCATTTGGAAGGAATATGTTGAGGCGCAAACAATCCAGATTTGAACTGATCGCGGACGACATGACAATCTATCTCTATGTGCTTTGTCCGCTCGTGAAACACGGGATTTGCCATGATGTCAAGTGCGGCTCGATTGTCACACCAGAAAGGCACTGGAAGAAGAGGAGTGATCTGAAATTCTTTGAGGATATAGATGATCCATTGAAGCTCCCTAACAACTGTGGCCATTGCACGGTACTCAGCTTCTGCAGACGAGCAAGCTATTGTGGCCTGTTTTTTTGCTTTCCAGGATATGAGACTCTTCCCCAAAAAAATGCAAAAAACTATCAAAGAGTGGCGAGTGGTTCTGCATCTCCCCCAGTCTGCATCGCTATAGGTTGTCAAGGCTAATGAGGGCTCACTAGAATAGAATAGTACCAGATTGGGATTACCAGATAAGTAGTAAAGCACATGAGTAGCCGCTTGCCAGTATGAGTCCTCAGGCTGATGAACAAATTGGCTAAGTTGTTGCACGGCATATGTTAAATCTGGACTTGTGTAATTGAGATACAATAATCTGCCAATGAGTCGCCTATATTTTTCAGGGTAGTGATATACTGGAGAAGTATCGTGGTCTGCAGCAGAGAACTTAAGATTCGCAGGAAGAGGAGTGGCAGCTGCTGAACAGTCCAGATATCCAACATCAGAAAGTAGATCTCTGATGTATTTTCTTTGACTAATGTAGATCCCTGCAGAAGATCGAGCCACTTCCATGCCTAGGAAGTATTTGGCTTCTCCCAAGTCCTTTATTGTGAAAGCAGCATCAAGGAAAGACTTGACATCATTCATACCATCCACCGCGGTTCCTGTAAGTAGAATATCATCCACATACACCAGGAGATACATTTGAGTCTGTGGTGTAACAAAGGTGAGTAGACACGGATCATGATATGATTGTTTGAACCCATACTCAGTCAGCTTTGAGGTAAATTCAGTGTTCCATTGGCGTGAAGCCTATTTTAGCCCATAAAAGGACTTCAACAATTTGCATACCTAACCCTTTTGCGCTCGAGTATATCCCAAAGAGGGGTATATGTATACTTCCTCATCTAATTCGCCATGTAGAAAGGCATTGTTAACATCCATCTAATGAACTGCCCATTGTCTGGAAGCTGCTAGAGCAAATAACAGTCTCACAGTGACCACTTTAGCAACCGGGCTAAAGATTTCAGTGAAATCTTCACCTTCCACCTGTGTGTAGCCTTTTGCAGCGAGCCTTGCTTTGTACTTGTCCACTATCCCATCTGGTTTACATTTAACTCGATAGATCCACTTGGATCCTATGGCCTTCTTGCCCTCTAGCAAAGTAGTGAGCTGTCATATCTTTTTTGATTCTAGTGCATCTAGTTCCAACTTCATTGTTGACTGCCACTTTTCATTTGTTATGGCTTGATTGTAATGTTTAGGCTCGGTGATGCTGGAGATATTAGCTGCAAATTCACAATAAACTCTTGTGAAACAGCATGTACTGTTAGAAGGGCAAAGTTCTGGTGCATGTGAAGTGCTTAAAGTCATCCATCCAAGCAGGAGTTGTAACCTGCCTGGTACTGCGTTTGAGGGTCATTGGATCCAGTTGAAGATTATGATGTTGATCTGAGACCTCAGCATCTTTGCTGCTAACAAAAGAAGGCAGTGAGTCATTGAAAGGTAATTCATGCTCACTGGGCAACTGATTGGAAACAGAAACTGTAGAAGGCTCATCAGAATCATAAAAATAGGGCAGAGGCAGGGGAATGCCATCTTCAGAACCTGAGTGAAAAGATGGAAATGATTTTTCATGAAACTGAACATCTCTTGATACAATTATCTTCTTGGTGGCTGGAATAAAAACTTTATATCCCTTTTTCCCAGAGGGGTATACAACAAACAGTCCCTGAAGTGCCTAAGGATCTAATTTGTCCCTGCCTGGGCGCAGATCCATGACATAGCATAAACACCCAAAAATTCTAAGATGTTCCAGATTTGGTTTCTTATGGTAGAGTGCTTCTAAAGGAGTCGACCAGTTGAGTACTCTGCTTGGCCATCTGTTCACCAGAAAAGTAGCTGAAAGGACTGCCTCTCCCCAAAACAATTTGGAAAGTTTAGCCCAAATGAGCAGTGCCCTAGCAACCTGCAGCAGGGTTCTATGTTTCCTCTCTACCAAGCCGTTTTGTTGAGGAGTGTATGGACAGCTCCGTTGATGCATGATACAATTGTCTGAAAGGAAGTTAAGACAGCGGCTGTTTAAGAACTCTGATCTATTATCAGTCCTTATTACTTTAATCTGCTGATCATGTTGAGTTTTAATCATCTTGACAAACTTCTCTATCAAGGCAGGAACTTGGTCCTTATACTTGAACAAATAAATCCAAGTACATCTGCTATGGTCATCCCAACAGTTAAGAAATATTGACAACCGCTAAATGATGGTAGTTTATAAGGACCTCATACATCCATGTGGATGAGATCAAAGCAATTCAAAGATCGGTTCACACTGTCATCAAAAGACTGCCTGCTTTGCTTTGAAAAGGAACAAATTCCGAAAGAGTCTACATTATACTTCTTTATTACAGATCCTCCTAAGTCCATCAAATGTTTCATGACATCAATAGAAGAATGACCTAAGCGGTTATGCAAAACATCTGTTGAAAGAGCTGAATGAACTGAAATAGAGTTGTTCCGATCAAAAATAGAATTACAGAGTCTTTTTGAGATGAACATAAAACTCCTTTCACCCTCATAAATTGTTGCTGGTTTGAAGGATTCAGGACTGAGAACATACAGTTCCTTTTGCACTTTACAAACAGCTACAATTCTGTGAGATTTAAGGTACTGCAGGATACACTTGTCAGGTAGAAAATGTAGCCACAAGTCAGAATTCTGGGACAACTTTCGAACAGACAACAATTTGTATTTAAAGCTTGGCAAATATAGATAGGATTTCAACGTTACTGTGTCAGATAAAATCACATCACCACCACAAGAAACAGGTCTGATGCTGCAGTCTGGTAACCAAACAGGTGATATCCTTTGAAAGCAAACCACATTAGATAGAACAGCCAGATCCGTGCACATATGATTGGTTACACCGGTATCAATTATCCACACAAGGCTTGACATGTCCTTATCTGCAACTGCAGTTAGAGAAGAATAAGATTTAATACCTGTAAAGTCCTCAAAATGAGCCATGTTCACAGTGGTCTTCTTATCAGCGTCAACCACCCATTTTCCTTTGGAGAGTCTGTGAATCTCCTTCTGCATATCTCCCATTGCTTTGTATAAGCTTTGCATACCTTCTCCATGGAAATCCAGGGGTGTGTAGGCCTGATTACTGTCTACAGCATAATCCACAAGATGAGCAGAATGCCCTTGTGTCTCCTTTCTTTTCTGATCAGCATTCCTCTCGGGATAGCCCTTATTTTGTAGCATTCTTCAACGGTATGTCCAGTTTTAGTATAATGAGTGCACTTATTTCTTTCTCCCCACCAACTTGGATACCCTTTCAGCTTATAACACTCATCTATTGTGTGACCAGATTTCGTACAATGGTTGCATTTCAACTGTCTTCGGTCCTGCTTAGCTTTATCTGCACCATCTCTTCTCCAGTCAGAACTTTTAGCAAGCATAGCAGCATTGACTCCACCATGACTTGCTGCTATATTGGTGCTCACTTGCCTTTGTTTTCCAGCACTCACAATGACATTATAAACTATGTCAATGTCAGGAAGTGGATCAATGCGAAGGATATGTCCTCTATCAGCTTCAT
>JAOWBN010119466.1:0-19321 GCA_028565015.1 Pinguicula moranensis
AGTGAAAAAAGCCAATTTGAGTGATACACGAGAGTTTGAGTGATCATCTTTGAGTGTAAACACGTGAGGGAGTGGTGTGGATTTTTTTTACTAACTTTTGTTTCTTTGCGGTATAACATTTCTCAAAGAGACAAAACCATGGCTAGATCACATAAAGATGATGACCCTTATAGAATCCTTCTGGAGGAGGTACTAATATAGGATGCCAGTTATGAGGAAGATGTGTACAGGCTTGATAAACACGAAAGGGAATTGAAAGAAGGCATAAGAGTCCAAAAGCTTCCATTCGTGAAGTTTGAATGTTTGTAAGTTGCCAAGTTTGACCAAGACAAGGAAAGCATTTAATACCATGTGATCGCGTGCCAAGTTTGACCAAGACAAGGAAAGCATTTAATACCATGTGATCGCATGCCAAGTTTGACCAAGACAAGGAAAGCATTTAATACCATGTGATCGCATGCCAAGTTTGACCAAGACAAGGAAAGAGGAGTTTGCTCGTGAAAGTATGCCAAATCCAAGACAAGGAAAGTATTAAGCCACGTGAAAGATTTGCCAAGAAGTCCATGCAAATGTCATGGAGACATTATGATGTACGGTAAAGTGGAAACATTGAAGAGAAGCATTATCATGGGATGTTCAAAGCTCCCATGTGTGAATTCAAATAAGAGTAGCGTTCCAAGAGCCAACCCAATTCAAGTGTCGAAGTCAACATTAGCCTTAAATGTAATTCGTGAATCTAATCATGGTCATGCACTATAAAAATGCTGAAAGTTTGTTCATTTATGAGAAGTTGGTCTTTGATGTAAAAGCTTTAAGCTTGAGGGACAAAGTCCCCTTAGTCTTTTATAGACTTTTCTTTGACTTATCTAAATCTTGTTTCGGGTTTTAGTGGCGTCTTTTTTTTCGAAACATACGTAGGCTTGGTTCCCACCTTATTATTGGTGATGGGTCAAGTTCTCGACAACTTACTCAATAGATCCGCCTCGACCTACCAACATTGGTGCATGTTGAATTTCTTTAATGCACATGCACGTGAAGTCACCTTTGTCTCATGCATGGATTTGCATGTCTTGTGACTAATGGAATCCTTATGCATGGGTTTGCATGTATATGCTCCTTGGACTCTACAATTCCAAAAATGGCTTTGACTAGGCACGTAGATTTCATTTTTTGCATGCATGAAATGCTTAGAATCCTTTGGTTTAGACACGTACATGCATGTTCTTGCAAGATGTGGACTAGCCTTCCAATTGGATGTTTTGGGCTAAATTAGTCGTGCCTTTCATGCCTTTTCTTCACCCCAAACATTATGGATCAATCCGACAAAGCCTTCCTTAGATTTCCAGGATCATATCATTTTTCTTCATACATTAGCCCACCACCAGAACAATAGGACACTCCAAACAGATTTTCAGAGGAGTGGGCAAACAATAAGTGCAACATGCCATGAGATTCTTAGAACCTTGATCAAACTGAAGGGTAGATTCCTAGTTGCCCCAAAGCCTGTAGACTAAGACTGCAGCCACAGACGGTGAAGTCGTTTCCAGGTAACCACAATGTCTTGTTATCCTTTTAACAATGCTTACAACTGAATGATTGCTAACATATCCTTGTCTTCATGTGTATGGGATGATTGGGTGCTTTGAATGGGACATACATACCAATCCATGCAACCTACTGAAGACCAGCTCCGGTACAAGAAAGGTACAATTGCCACCAACGTGCTCGGAGTTTATGATACTAATGGCAAATTTGTGCGAATGTTTGCTGGTTGGGAAGGTTCAGCGGCGGGTGCACAGGTTCTGAGGGATGATTTGAAATGAAGCACAGGCCCTAAGGTGCCCAAGGGTATGTAAACCACCTTATTTGAAAATACGTATTCTATTCTGATTACAGTAAGTTTGACCTTAAACTAAGATGGTGTTCAGAACCAATTATGGCAGGTTGTTACTACTTGTGTGGCGATGGGTACATGAACTGTGAAGTGCGGCTAAGGTTTAGTTCGATAGATTATATATGGTAAAACAAGGGGTAATAAGGTCATTTACTGTTTTATTTAATGACTGGCTAGTATAATACAGTTTAATCCAATGTTATCAAAAGGGATATAACTAGTATCCTATTTTCGTTTTAATCTGGACATCATAAAAAAGTGTGTACCAAATATCCAACAGATTATGTAATCTGATAGGATCTCCCTAGTTATCCCCGAAATGGGATTAAAACTACCATGCCATCAAACTGACCCTTAATGGGTTGCTCATTTGAATAAATTTTCTTGAAAGTTCAGGTTTGTCTGTTCGTTTTTACATATTGAAATTGGTCTAGGTTATCATGACAATTTAAGAATCCAACAGTCAAATTGAATAATATATTATACCAACATACTTAGAACTACTTTCAATGGGTATGTGTACTCATGCCATGTAAATAAAATGAATTTATGAATTCTTTTGAATAACACTTTCCTTTAGTTTTGTGCTTGATTTGGGTTTAGAAAATAAAGATGGTAAAGGGTATATGTTAAGCAGGGAAGTTTGTGAAAACTGGGCCTGCTGCATCAGTGAGGATACATAACTACTCCTTGGGGGAACCTACTCATGAAATCCACTAGTTAATAATAAATATGAGTGGCTCATATTAAGGCTCAAGTATCATTTTAGGTGTTACAAATTATAGCGTACACTTCTCTTACAAACTAATTTATATGTGTTAGACAAAATATGTTTTGTCTAATTAAATTAATTATTATTTAAGTAATTATTTATTAATTACCTAATATTAAAAATCCTAGTTAAGGTAAGATTCTACCATCCTAATTAGGGTTGAATTCTGTCTCCGCTCCGATATATAGTCTGCAGTAGGCGTCTATTTTCCACACCAATGCACAATTATCATGTGCCGAGAACCCAGAACAAATACAGTGTTCTCTCGAATTGTTGCATCTTCAACTCTGGAGGAGAGTTTTGAGTTCGTGGATTGTACAAGGACTCTAATAGCTTCCTGGTTCATGTTCGTTGCATATTCAATCGAATAATATAGCTTCTATCACGCTTCCGCACTAATAGAGGTAATGACTCTATTAAGATCTACAGTGATATCAGAGCCAAATTCATTCTTGATTTTGCTCGAACGATTATTTATTAATCTTATGAAAAATCTAATCATTTTGTAATGATTATTTTGTTATGATTGGTTCTATTTGAATTCGTTTCTATCATGGAATGAAAACTAGGAATTCGTTATAATTATTTTGTGATTCATGATTCATGCGTTAAATTCGTAAGAACGATTTTTTTTTAAATTTATCATTACAATTACCAAGGGCGGACGCAGGGATGACCCCCCCAAAAAAATATTTTTTTTTTATTTTAGATTTCAATTATTTTATTTAATTTGTTAATTGAATTTTTATTTCTAGCTTCTTTGGGTATTTTTTAGTGACAATATTGGTAATTTTTGTTTAGGATTTAGTGTTTTCTTTTGAATTAGATTTTTTTATTTCAGTTATTATTGTCTACATTCGATTCTATAAATTTGTTTTTATTTTTTTCATCTCTATTTAATAAATTTGCTTTATTAGTGAAAATTTATTTTGAGAATAATTTATATAAATAAATTGGATAGTATAAATATATTAATTAATATAAACAAATTAAGTAGCTTTACTTATTTTTTATCATTGTTTAAGCGGTTAAAATTATTATTTTTTATAACTGTTGAGCAAATAAATTATTTTTTTTCTCCATATAAAAAATGTATATTGGTACCCTACAAAATTATTTCTGCCTCTTAAATTTTTCTTTAACCCCGTCTAAATTTTTTTTTGGGCCCCCTTAAATTTTTTTTTCTGCGTCCGCCCTTGGTTCGTACTAAATTAATTTTAAAAAAAAAGTAACTAGGTTCATACCCATTGTCACTTGATTCAAAATATGATCACAACACCAAATTCAAAATTATATTAATGTACGTTTATAAATACAATTAAAATTATATAATTATTTGGTATCATTTTTAATATACTTTTGTATAGTGGTTTAATATAATTATTTTTCAAAGTTTAATATTTTGATTAATTATTAGTAACTTTTGAATTCATTTCTGTTGTAAATAAATACTATTGATGAAATTTTTTGGTTATCTCTATTATTAGTCAACAATATTAAACCCGAGTCAACCAACTTTGATCAAATTAAAAAATATTCGGCTTTCCCTCAGTAAAATTTTTGACTCCGCCCTTGAATAGTATCCAAGACATTTTTTAGATGTGATTACATCAAGAAATTAGATTCCCACAATCTTAAAATTGATGATATTCTTGCATGTGATGAATTACATCATGATGCATTCTTGTTGCTTGAAGTACATGGTGAATGTTTGATCGAACATGTTGAGGTAGTCACAATGATAGGAATTGAGCATGATCATTGTATTATATATCCTTTGATATTCATTGGTAAATCACGCATGTTTCAATTGTTCTTTAATGAATTTGGATTGCATGACATACCATGGATTATTGCTGGAAACATGCACATTGTTCGGATTACTTTAGGGATACTTCATGGGAAAATGTAGGAATTGATTCATTATTTTCTATATGTATGTTATATATTGCAACCAAGTTCTCATTAACTACATTTACTTCTGGATTTATGACATTGTTGCATGTGGAGTTAACGTTTTTATCCTTGAGACTATGTGTGAGCATAGGTGGCAAAGGAAAGATAACTCTTTCATGAGAAGGGCCAAGCTACATTTTGTTTGTCAAACCCAACATGGGATTCAAGAGGATAGTGTTTGAAACAAGAGATGGGATGTTGTTTTATTGGATTCATGTTAAAGGGTGTTCAAGTGTCCTACATTGGAGAGACTTATTTTACAAGCTTGACCCACAAGGTAAGTATAACTATCATATGAGTTTTAGTAGTACTAATAAACTTCCATTTGATGTAGACCGGATTTGAGAACAAATCCTTTTCAAGAGAGGGAGTATGAAGCGAACCTAGGTATGAGTTACAAGATGATCAGATCTTTGATGGTGGCTGATTAAGATGTTCGAGGCCTAAGACGCATTTGGAGGGTAGCATGGCTAATCCAAAAGAGTCCTAATCTTCGAAGGAGTCTTAACCTCTGAAGGAGTCCTATTCCAACAAGTAGTCCAAATCTCGTAAGGAGTCCAAATCCCGGAAGGAGTCCTAGCTCAACAAGGAGTTCTAACTAGGTAAGGAATCCTATTTCTAGAAGGAGTCCTAATCCGGCAAGGAATCCTATTTCAACCAGGAGTCCTAATCCAACAAGGAGTCCCAACTCCAGAGGGAGTCCTGATCCAATAAGGAGTTCTAGCCCCGGATGGAGTCTTAGCTCAACAGGGAGTTAATCTAACAAGGAGTCTTGGACGAGCAAGGAGCCTGAACTTGATGATCCAAGAAGATTGGCTTAGTGGATATCATGACCCATTTATGCTTAATGGGCCCCATGGCCCACCTGAAATGGCCCGGCCAATTACCAAAGTCCAAGTCATGACCCAAGAAGCAAGCCCAAATGAATCACATTTTTGGTGATTTGTGGAGTCCAAGGACAAGTGGAAACAAGACAAAGTCCAATGATTCAATGGATAAGGAAGTTTTTCTGCCCCAAAAATCATCCAAAAGGATTCCTTCCTTATCCAAAGATAGTCCTTCCTTATCCAAGTCATTAGATAAGGATATTAATCTATTATCACTTATCTAAACTTGATATTTTCTTATCCATACCTAATAGATTAGGAAACTTTTTAATTATGTTTATCTAGTTAGAATTAGGTTCCTAGTGGGGAACTAGTAGTCAAATTTCGACCCATTGCCCCCCCCCTGCATAAGGGGCAAGACCCAAGACATGTAATAGACCTTGATTTTTATGCAATTTTGTGAGATTAGTATTCTCTTTTTGATTTTAAACCAATTTTCAACTTATCTTTTCTCTTTGAGTCAAGTGGCGTCGTTTCAAAGAACTTATCCTTAATTCTTGGTTGATACATTGGTTATCTTCAGGGGATTATTTGGTGGAGTTCTCGGTTACATAAATCGTGACTTCTCATTGGTTGACACAAGTTGTGTTCAGGCGAAAGCACAACAAATTCGTCCTTTTCATATCTAGTTTTTGAATTTGAATTGGTGTGGGGTTTTGCCAAAAGTTCGTCAAGGATTCATATCAAAACTTCACTCTAAATTTGGTTGCATGCCGCATCAATGAGCCAGTACTACTAGATGCAATATTACCACAGTACTCATTCTTGCAATATTTACATCTTGCTTTCCAAACAGTCAAACCATCGACAACCTTCTCGTATCTATCAAAATGATTCCAAGCATCAGAAGTGAGTCTCTTTGGTTTCTTATTGGCTATTGTGCTAATACTTCCTTGTGAGAAAGGGTTCTCATCCAAGATGTCATTTCCTTCCTCTCTATCAAACTCTTCCTCAGGATGTGCATCCATTTCCTACGAGATTGCACAAAAGAAAGCTTATAATAAGTAAATCAGCTTGCGTACCATAAGATTGCACAAATCAGATTTAATACAAACTTACATCAACATTAAATCAGTTATCCAAGACTTTATGAAGACATTAATCTAAAAATAAATAAATGGAAGACATTTATCTTAAAAAAATCAGCTTGCGTGCCATAAGATCACCAAAATTAGATCTAATACAAACTTACAGCAACATTAAATCAGTTATCCAAGACTTTTTGGATACAGTAATCTAAAAATAAATAAATGGAAGACATTTAGCTTAAAAAAATCAGCTTGCAAGCCATAAGATTGCACAAATAAGATCTAATACAAACTTGCAGCAACATTAAATCATTTATCCAAGACTTTATGAATACATTAATCTAAAAATAAATAAATGGAAGACATTTATCTTAAAAAAATCAGCTTGCGAGTCATAAGATTGCACAAATCAAATTTAATCAAAATAGTTCTTTTCCTAGTAATTGTGAAGATGTTTAAGAGTTCTCATGATCCAAATTTAAAAGAAGAATTGACCTAAATTAAGACTATAATTAACTGTAGAAGTACCCAAAAGAAGAATCAAGTCATCCAAGGAAAAATAGACACTAAACAGTTGATCTTATGTATTGTCATGTTTAATCTTAATTCTTATGTTTTGTCAATAACATTCAACTTTGATATCAATATTTGTTTAGATAATTACTTTTCATTTTTTTTGATAATTACTTTGATATTAATGATATTATTGTGGTGTATGTTGATTAAGACTACAAGCTACAAGGAACCCAAGAATCACGTTGGGTAGAACCTGAGAGTACATTAAAGCGAACAAGCCATATATAAATTCCATCTGATCTAAGGTAAGGAATAAGGATGGCTCCCTCACAAAGTAGAGCACAGTGTAAATTTTTGGACTACAATGTAAGATAAAATCTATGCAGAAAGATAAGTTTTCAGTTTGTCATCTAACTAAAACATAAAGAAAGAAATATAGAGAAGGAACTATTGTCTTCGGATCTTCCAGAAGAAGAATTGCGAAAAATTCAAACAGTGCCTTATCAAATGCAAAAAGAAGCAAATCACATCCCACACATGTCCAAATCTCCAGAAGATTAAAAAATCACAGAGAAGATAAGTAATATATCTATATCTATACAAATCAACACACATTACCTGAGAGGAGAGATGAGAGAGAGACTATATCTTTTAGTCAAGAGCAAGGGCGATGCCACGATGGAGTTAGATGGGACTTGGGAGGGGCGAGCAGGGACCCGTATGACCAACCACACCAACCACACCACTGCCAATTCTTACACTTCTCAGCCTCGAATGGAAAATAGCAGCGGCCAGTGGGCAAACGACAAGAAGAAATCGAAACCCTACACCTCAATTCTTAGATCTAAAATTTTGAGTTGTGCATCACTGTACGTAACGTAAGGTAAAGAATAGGGATTAGCCGATTAGGGAAGCTGGGAAGGGAAGGAAAACGTGAACTGAAGTTGTTACTCTAAACACAATCGAAACCCTACAGTCTCAACTCTCAATAACACATGCTTTAGTAGTAGGCGGGCGTGCTAGCCCGCGGGCTTGAAAATCTGAGCCCGCATCCGCATCTGCCCCGCCAAGAAAATGGGCAGACAAAGTCTGCCCGTTTTCAACCTTAAACCCGCCACCGCCTGTTATTCAATGGGCGGTGCATACTTGCAGCCCGTTTTAAACGAGCGGTGGTGGGCCACGCCTGTTTGGCCCGGCTCATATGCCTAACACTAATTCCAAGGGTATCATCAGATATTTCTCTCTCCAGAAGATCGACTCAAAACTACATTCATCACGGAAGATGGCATATATTATTACAAAGTAATGCCCTTCGGACTCAAGAACGCCGTGGCCACTTACCAGAGGATGATTAACAAGTTGTTTGAAGCACAACTCGGCCAAACTATGGAGGCATATGTCGATGACATACTCGTTAAAAGCATAAAAGTAGTTAATCGCATAGCTTATTTGACAGAAGTCTTCAACATCCTACGCCGATACCAACTGATGATTAACCCCACCAAATGTACCTTCGGTGTCCGAAGCGGAAAATTTATGTGCTACATGGTATCAGGAAGAGAGATTGAAGTGAATCCCGATAAAGTTAAAGCTCTACAGAATATGACCACACCATAAAAACCCTAAAAGAAATGCAGTCCTCACTGGAAAAATGGCATCCCTTGGCCCATTTATCTCCATAAAGGATTGTCATTCTTTAGGTAATGCGGAAAGGAAAAAATTTCTTAAGTGGACCCTAAAATGCAACCATGCGTTCCAGAAGCTAAAATAATATCTGAAATGCACTCAAGTGCTTGTGCCCCCACAACCCCAAGAAGGCTTATTTGTTTATCTCACTTTAACAGAAGAAGCAGTGAGTGCTGTGCTGGCACGTGAAGAAGGAAATTTACATAAACTAATCTACTATGTTAGCAAGACATTTCACGGGGTCGAGATAAAGTACCTGGAAATAGAAAAGCTCATGCCCCTACTTTTAGTCGCACCCCCTCACCTTCCTTACTAATCAGCCAATGAGACAGATCCTCTCTAGACTGGATGCCCCAGGAGATTAGTAAAATGGGTTGTGGAACTCAGCGAGATCACCTATAAACCACGAAGTTCACAAAAGGCTCAAGTGCTTGCGGACTTCGTTGCTAAAACTATCAAGACTCCTACTAAATAAACATTATGGACACTCTACGTGGATGGATCATCTACTTCCTGGCATGGTGGTGCAGGAGTCTTGCTAAAGGAAAATAACGGTGAAACTCTAGCAACACTTTTGGACTTCCCTGTCACAAATAACATTGTTGAATACGAATATCTAACATTAGGACTCGAGATTGCCACACAATAGGGATTCAAGAACCTCATCGCCCATACCGACTCTCAGCTGATATTTTAAAAGTACACGGGGACATTCGAGACCCACGAGGAAACATTAAATAGATGACTGAAAAAACTTCAGAGTTTGACTCAAGCATTTCTGAATTTTGTTCTCCAACAAATCCCACGTACAAAGAATGTTAATGCCGACACTTTGTGTAAACTTGCATCGCATGTTGAAACCCAAGATGGATACGTAATACAGATACTAGTACGATGGGAACCCCCAGTTGAACTACCAGCCCCTATCATAAAAGGAACTATTCTGACACTCAGCAAAATCTATTGGATGACCCCCTAATCAAATATCTGAAAGAAGGAGTACTACCTATGGACAAAGCAAAATCCCATCAAATCTGAACTTGCGCCTCACGATTCGTCCTCATAGAAGGCGGACTATACAACCCCTATTGGAGGAAATGCACGACAGTGAAGTGGCCAGCCACATCGAAGTATGAGCCTTGGATAGAAAAATTCACTTACATGGTTTCTATTGTACCTCTACGCTTTGAGATGCACTAGACTATGTAAATCGTTCCGAAAGATGCTGAAGACATGGAAACTGGACACCTCAGCCAACCACTTCCATGACTGGAGTATCAATAACATGCCCCTTCGACACATGGGAAATTGATATTATTGGCCCACTTCCTTCGGCTCCCGGACGAAGATGCTTTATCATTACAGTTGCCGAGTATTTCACTAAATGGGCAGAGACTGAAGCAGCAACCAAAATAATAGAAAGATATATAATCCATTTCCTATGGCAAAACTTGTCTATCAATTCGGATTACCATGAGTCCTCATCGCCGACAATGGAAAACATTTTTGAGGCGCAAAGGTGGCAAATTGGTGCGCTACCCTACAAATTCAACAAAATTTCAAATTTACATACCACCCCCAATTTAATGGACAAGTTGATGCAACCCAAGTTGCACCCCAACCTACTAAAGGCATGGACCAAGAGTATGTGCAACTGGAGCCCCATGGAGAGCCCACAAGTAGTGAGATAGTGGCTGAACGGCGTGAACCCATAAGGCTTCAAGAAGGCCCAATTACACACCTAGGAGCCAAGAAATTTAAAAATGTCTTGAATTTGATGATTCAAGGAGTTTGGGCTCAAGAAGAAGGAAATGTACCCCAAGGCCCATTTATGCTTAGTGGGCCTCATGACCCAATTGAAGAAGCCCGACCCATTACCATGATCCAAGTCATGGCCCAAAATGAAAGTCCAACATAGAAGTGCACATGTTGAGTGAAGGGGCACGTGGGAGTGAAGAGTCTGGGGGGATTTGGAGTGATTAAAGACCAAGTCAAAGCAATTAATGAAGAATCTCAAGACAAAAGGAAAGTTCTTACAATTTAGACAATTTGTCTCCTTAGCTAAGGAAAGATGCTCATACACAATCAACACTCTTTTGTCCATTCAAGAAGCTTACTTGCAAGACCAAGACTCCTAAGGAAGCCACAAAACACGTGGCCTAAACTTCCTTCTTAGCCTTGGACATGTTCTTGGTCCAATTTTTAGTATTAACTAGTTTCCTAGTTACTTTAAAATTCCCTTCTTATTTTTGCACAAATTTTAGGATTATCTATACTTATATAATGGCTTTAACATCCTTTGTACTGGACACACAAGTTTTGAATTGAGTTTGGTGAGATTATAATTCTCTTTTGGTTTTAATTTTTTTGATTTATCTTTTCTCTTTTTGAGTTAAGTGCATCACATTGTTTTTGGCATTATCATTCGATTCTTGGTTTGTAATTCAATACCTTCAGGGGGTCATTTGTGGCATCTTTGTTCCTACAAAAACATGACTTTCGTTGGTTGGACACAAGGTGTTCTTCAGGCGTTAGAAATAATAAATTCATCCGTGGCTTTTCTTAAAGTATCGAAATGCTTGTACTTGGCAACTAAAAACATTCATGTACTAGCGTAGGTGTCTCCAAACAATAGTCGATGGGATCAACTACTCCCTTAATAGAGAGGCTTAAAACATGGTAACCTATTCATATTAGTAATATACTATCTTACTAATACACGATTAGGGTTGTTTAGTATTAATAACTCCGATTTTATGACACGGCTTGCCTAGTCAGCCGTTTGCCCGATCTGCCTGGAGAGTCGTACGGGTAGGTCCCTGTGGACTAGTCGAAAAATAGTCGGATACTACCAATCATGCAAAAAAAAATACTAGTACTTTATTATATGATAAATAATAAAACATTAAATAACAATGAACGCTACTAATCGATATGTATTATTGTAAAAGTGTTGTTAGAAGCATCAAGGTGATTGGCCTTAGGTCACAATACTAACAAGCTCCCACTAGCACTAAAACCAATCACTCATACTCTTAAACCCGAGTTGTTATTGTTATGCCCTAAGGCCAATCACCTAGGCCTTTCTATTAACACTTTTGTTATTTGTTTAATTTACTAGTTTTATTGCATAACAAATAATGAAACCCTGGAGTTGATAACTTAGAGTAGATCAAAAGGAGTTGTGATGATGAGATCACTCTAATAAAGTTATCAATACTAAATATCACTAACCATAGTGTTAGTGAGACATGACATCACTAATACAGATTGTTAGCATGTTCTAAGCAGTTACTTTTGAAGGGAGTAGATGATCTCATAAACAAGGGTGTAGAGATACCTAAACTAGAACATGGATGCTTGTAGTTGACAAGTATATTGACCATACTAGAGTTCAACATATTGTCTATGATAGATACTCTAAAGAATAGTAGGTGTAAGAGATCCACACGTGAGATCACCATAGAATCTTGAGTATGGATGCTGATGAGATGACTTTATACCTAATAAATGCAGATTATTTGAGTCTGATTTGGCTCAATAAGGATGATGGGACACGCCTTTATACATGTTTTTATTCCTTTTGTAGAAACAGGTCATTAATTGCTCGTTGAAAGAAAAGGAAGAGAAATAACCCCAAAAGAAGAGGTTTTGCCCCAATTATCCAAGGTGTGACACTAGATCCTTATAAAGTGACTAGACAAGGTGATACGCACACATATATTTGTGTGCAACACTTGGTGGGCGGACAAATGTACCCCTGTACTGTACTTGAAGCTTTCACAAGAAGCTACCTAAGTGGTATAAAAGGTAGAAATAAAAACAATGAGAGATACGATGGACGAGAACAAGATTGTTCTAGAAAAGAGGATTTTGAGTCACGATCATGAAGCTCTTGTTCAAAGGAGAACATACCTGATTCTCTTTTTACCTTATGAAGAACTCAATATTGTGTGTTAGTAGAATAGTTCATGCCTTAAGCATGAGCTAAACCGTTAAATCCAGGGGGCAATGTAACCCTTGAAGAATTCAGGGAGATTATTGGACGTTTACCATGTTTAGTTGTCTTTATGGTGTTTGATCCTGTTGATCTTCATCCTCATCTTTTTATGTATGATCAGCGTGAGTACATGCACTAAGCGTGATGGGAGATCGAGAGATACAAGTCATGCTAGGCATAGTAAGGTCCACATCGGTTGCTATAGCATGAGAATGCCTATAGAATCGGTGCTATCGTGTGAGGATCACTTGAGGGCAATGTCTCTAGTCTATTTGTATGTGCATCGAAAGAGGCTCATCTATACAACAAAGAAGGACGCTTACAGATTAAGAGAGATAGAGTCTAGGATAGGTGAATCCAGTAGGTACAATATGATAACTAATCCATGACTAATCAGATTATAATTCTACCTGAGGGACTCAAGTGGTTAATTTGCACTCCCCCTGGATATCTCAAACCTCTGTACTAGATCTATCTTCATTCCATTGCATTTTAATCATATTTGTTCATTGCCTAATCTGTAGCTTAATGACTAGAGTAATATCAACGTCAACTCAGTTTTATTCGGTTCAAATTGCATGAAATTCGTGAATGATAGTGATTGTTTATCCCAATCCCAGTGGTTCGGCATCCTTATCATCACTCTATTATTTGTGTGACATGTACACTTGCACATAAAGTGCAACAAGTTTGTGCGCATCAATGCACCATAAATCGGTAATAATGGATAGTTTTGAAAGTGATATGAAGTATAAAAGGATTATTAGTGATCAATAAAGGATTGACTACTCCTAAATGGTTGGGAGGAGATGTCCACATGGCAACTTGTAAGAGATCATGGTGAAGCATTTGATCAAAGCACGAGTTTGATTAGAAAGCTAGTGGAAAATTTATGGAACACCAATGGCAATACTGATATGCTAGTCAGAGAATTAAGGAGAAAATAAAAAGCTATTAGAGTAGGCATCCGGATTTGGAATAAAGGAGTTCCTAGGGGCTGAACAAGACACAAGCTCCATTTACAGAGAGACAGATGAGCAGGCCTTGCTAACTTTTTGAGATAGATTGTATAGTGTATCGAAGAACCTGGATAGCATGCTGTATCAAAAATCTTGTATCTCCTGGATCCAGCAGGGTGACGCAAACACTGTATTCTTTCATAGGACCCTCGACAAGAACATGAGAAGAAATATGATCAATGGAGTTTGGAAGAAAATAGTTCGGATTGAAGATATTGACCTTGTAAAGGAGTGTTGTAGAAGCCATTTTGTTGACATATTTAGGGAGAATCAACACAAGAGACCCAAAATACACAACATAACCTTCAAATCCATGGACAGAAGATCTAAATGAAGCCTGATGTCCCCATTTACAGGGCTATACATCGTTGAAGCCATCAGTGGTTGTGGGAGTAACAAGAGTCTAGGCCTTGATGAGCTCAATTTTAGATTTATTAAACACTTTATCTATCTCATGAAGCTAGAGATATTTCAGATCATGAGGGACTTCTACAAAAACTGCAAGATAGCTAGAGGCACCAATGCAACAAATATTACCCTGGTAGCTAAGACTGACTCCCCTCTGCCGTTGCAGGACTTCAGACCTAAAACATTAATAGGTACAATGCCAAAGATCATTGCCAAGTTCCTTGCAAACAGAATCAGCTTGATTATAAATGAGGTGATATAAGTTAATCAGAAGGCTTTCATTAAGGGTATAAGACTTCTTGATAGTGTTCAGATAGCTAATGAAATTGTGGATGAGATGAAGAAACTGAAGAAGTAGGCCCTAATCTTCAAGGTGGACTTCAAGAAAGCCTTTGAAACTCTGAATTTGTCTTACTTGCAGGATGTTATGCAAAAGATGGACTCCCCCCATTGTTGTATTTGGTGGATCATGGAATTTTTGGAGTAATCATCAACCTCTATCCTCGTCAATGGAAGTTCAACCCAAGAGTTCTATCCCACCAGGGGATTAAGACAAGGTGATCCACTATCACCTTTCTTATTCTTACTTGTAGCTGAAGGCCTATCAATCATGATTAATAAAGTTGCTGATTTGCATATGTTAAAAGGGTTAGAAGTGGGAAAGGAGAAGGTGCCTGTGTCTCACCTGCAATTTGCAGATGATACAGTCCTCTTTGGGCAAGCTTCATGGAACACAATCAAGACATTCAAGGCCATTATTCAGAACTTTGAGCTTATTTATGGACTAAGAATCAACTTTAGTAAAAACAAATTGATTGGGATCAACATGCCTTCCTCCACCGTGGAAGAAATAACTGCTTTCATGATCTGTCGAATAGGTTATATCCCCACTAATACCTTGGTCTTCCAATTGGTGCTAACACAAGTAAGTTCAACAGCTGGAAATCGGTCGTGGACAAGTTCAACAAATCACTAAACTCATGGGAGCACAAGCAATTGTCCTTTGGGGAAAAGCTGACATTGATCAACTTTGTACTTGTTGTTGTACCATCTCACTACTTTGCTTTCAAGGCCCCAATGATGCAGGATCATCCGAGCTATCCGAACTAGTTGAGTATGAAAGTGATTATTTTTTTTTATGCTACCTTGATGGCCTTGGATTATCATGAAAATATGGAGAAAATGAAGCCTAGGAAGTGATTATTTGATGTTTTGGTCGAATTTGGTGAGTTGGCAATGAAGAAGACAAATCTTGTCTCAAACTTGGACAACCTTCCTATTTTTTCAGGTTGCTGTGTTGTTGCTGTTGGGGCTGCCTTTGGATCGAGTTTTGATTAATTTTTTGGAGTCAAATAAGTTGAGAACCATCCCTAAACTTCAGGCACGTTCTCAAGGAATTTGGAGCAAATTTCATCCAAGCAAAGTCATCCAAAATGCACCTAGACACCAAAATGGTAAAATTTGACCAAAGTTTGTTCATGCTGGTGAAATGTTCGATTTTGGTGATCCAAATGGTTGGATAAGGAGCTATAATCAAGTGCCACATCATGGTGAAACAAAGTTTTAGATAATTTAAAAAGGTAGTTTTCCAAAAGACAAGGAAAAACCCCAAATGTCTTGCAAGACAAATGAACAACAAAACTAACCAATTCTTCAAATTCATCCTTGCCTATTTATAGGCCACGAATGTATTTAATGATGTTTTTGACCAAGCCTTTTGGTATGATGTCTTTGACCAATCTCTTGGAACGTCCTAATGAAGTTGGTTGACTCTTGAACATTTTGTTGCTCCAAGACCGTGAGGAGTGGCCTTTGGATATTCTTTGACATCATGCGTGGGCTTTTTCAAGACAACCAATCAAATTCTTTCCATTTTGAATTGTCTTGGTCGTAAACAATTCCATCCTTCCACCTTCATGCATTAATTGTTTCTTCACCATGTGGAATTCCATGAGACTTTCACTTCACCATGCTTGAAATCACACATCTCCATGACGAAGCCCACTTTGATTGTGCATGGACTTCCATGATGTTTCCATGTTGACGTGCGTGGACTTTCATAAATCAATATTTGCATGGTCTTTGCAAGGTACGTAAAGTTCATTAACAGGACTTGCATGGTTTTGTTTGCATGGCTTTTGCATAGTCCTTGAATTTTCATGGGTATAAATTGCTCGTGCATGAATTGCTCCACCTTTCGTGCATGAGCATGCATGGACTTTGCTTGTTATCCGTGAGTGCTCTTTGTTGGATTAATGACCCATGTCATTTGTGTGGCATGCATGGGTTTGCATGCATAGTTTAGCTCCCAGGTCCCATGTGACGTTCCCCTAGTGTCTTTACTTGTCCGAGCCATTTGTGGTGCAATTAGGATCACATCAATGAGAAGCATCATCAGTTTTGTGGCAAGGTATAAAATGAGCCATTTTATAAAATCTATTCACAACAACAAAAATCGAGTCCCTCCCTTTTTTCGACCTAGGCAACCCCATAACAAAATTCATTGAAATATCAACCCAAGGTTCATGAGGAATAGGTAAATGGGTGTACAGTCCATGGAGGGTTAATCTAGATTTAGCTAACTTGCATGTTACACACCTTTTACAAACACGAATAACATCATGCTTCATGTTAGGCCAATAAAAATGATCGTGCATAACATCATAAGTCTTCGCTATTCGAAAGTGTCCCATTAACCCTCCACCATGGGCTTCTTTCACAAGTACCTCTCATATAGAACACATAGGCATGCATAAACGATTTTCATGAAAAAGGAACCCATCATGGCTACAAAATTTCTCAAAACCAGCCTTCTCACATGCCATATAAGCCTTCCTAAAGTCGTGATCAACCTCATACAAACCCTTAATATGCTCAAAACCAAGTAATTTAGTTTCTAGCAAAGAAATAAGAGAGTACCTTCGAGAAAGTGCATCAGCAACCACATTCTACTTACCTTGTTTATACTTGATCACATAAGGGAAAGTTTCTATGAATTCAACCCACTTAGCGTGTCGTCGATTAAGCTTTTGCTGGCTCTTGAGGTGTTTCAAGGACTCATGGTCCGTGTGGATCACAAACTCCTTTGGCCATAGATAATGCTGCCAATTCTATAAAGCTCTCACCAATGCATACATCTATTTATCATAAGTTGGGTAGTTCAATGTAGCTCCACTCAACTTCTCACTAAAGTATGCTATGGGACTGGCTTCCTGCATCAGCACTGCACCAATACCTACACCATAGGCGTCACATTCAATTTCAAATGTCTTAGCAAAATTAGGCAAAGAAAGTAAAGGGGCTTGTAATAACTTCCCTTTTATGTGCTCAAATGCCTTGGCTTGCTCTTCTCCCCACTTGAATGACACATTTTTTCTTGATTACCACCGTGATAAGGGCGGCTAAGCTGCTAAAATCTCGAACAAAACACCTATAAAAGCTAGCCAAGCCGTGGAAACTCCTTACCTGGCTCACGGACGTGGGCGTTGGCCACTCTTTGATGGCTCTCACCTTCTCCTCGTCCACTTCAATGCCATTCCTGCTCACAACAAAACCAAGAAATACAAGCTTGTCTGTGCTAAAGGTGCACTTATTAATGTTAGCATAAAGCTTCTCCTCACGAAGACCTTCTAACACTTTCCTAATATGTATCACATGCGCATCTAAGTGTTTCGAGTAAATCAAGATATCATCAAAGTAGACAACAATGAATTTACCAAGGAAAGCTAGTAAAACATGATTCATAAGCCGCATGAAGTACTAGGTGCATTAGTGAATCCAAAAGGCATAATCAACCACTCGTACAATCCATACTTAGTTTTGAAGGCACACTTCCACTCATCACTTTCCTTCATTCGAATATGATGATATCCACTCCTTAAATCAGTCTTGAAAAACAAACATGCACCATGCAACTCATCAAGCATATAATCTAACCTAGGAATAGGATGACGATATTTTACCGTTATGTTGTTGATGGCTCGGCAATCAGTACACATTCTCCATGTTTCATCCTTCTTGAGCACGAGTAGTATGGGTACGGCGCATGGGCTCATGCTTTTTTTCAATCTGATATTCAAATTCAAATTCAAATTATCCAAACCATTCTCATAAAAAAATCCGAACGGATCGGAGGAATCTAGTTTTTACCGTCACCAACTCCATACAATCTTGACACATACATGCATGCATAGAAAACCACCGATTGAGTCTACACGACCAATATTCTTATCGCAACGATGGCAAAGCTTTATAAAACTTGAGCTGACGAGAAAAAGGGGAGTTTGCCAACAAACATTTGGCATACACCATAGTGATACTCAGTGGCGGAGCCAGAAATTTGTGAGAGGGGGGGCCAATTTTTTTTTTAACCAAGTGGGTCGGGTCGGCTTGAATATGGTCCAGTCGGTTTGCACATATAGATATTGCGATAAAAACTGTAAGAGTTAAAAAAGTCAAATCAACCTATAAAAAAATGTAGGATTAATAATTTTGATAAAAATGATATTTAAACAATATTTTTATTAAGATGTTTTAGACAATAACTATAATGATCGTTGTTTTTAACAGATAATTAAAAAAATACTCATTGATATTAGAACACCAACAATCTAACAAAATATTAAACTATTAGAAGTAATTATATTAAATAACTGTAAAAAAATATTCAAAAACTATTAAAAAAATATGAGTAAAGACTAATAAAGTTGATAAAAATCTATGTGTTTCTTGGTCTAGTGGTCACTTTGTTCGATTTTATATTGAACCACTAGGGTTCAAATCGTACCCAACTCAAGGATTCGAACCCTGCACAATAAGTTCAAAAAGTGGACATTCTACTAGTTGCTCAAAGTAGATTATATGTACAATATAAATGCAATTACAATATTTAGGGGGTCCAAATTAGAAAAATAAATTTTTTTACATATATATTTTTTAATATGCTGGGAGACCATGACCCCCTTGTCCCTCCTACCTCCGCCCATTGTATTAAAAGCTAACGAAAATAAATAAATTTCTAATAGAATTGATAAGGTTCCGGAATATGGTGTAGTGGTCAGAATTTTAAATGTATATGGAATGGTAACCGGCTCAAATCCTAGAGAGATTTTGTTTGTTTTGATTTTTCAAAATAAATCTGAAGAATGGAGCAAGG
>JAOWBN010119575.1:0-19318 GCA_028565015.1 Pinguicula moranensis
GGGGCAAAATTGTAATTTCCAACTTTGGGTAAAAATGGGGTTTACACAAACCCTCCTCGCATGAGGGTTTAAAATTGAGAGGTTATACAACCATTTGTACAACTTATATGTGTGTTTTTGGACTACTTAACTCAAAAAGAGAAAAGATAAATTCAAGAAAGTTTAAAATCAAAATAGAATACAAATCTCACAAAATTGCATAAAACTTTAAGTGTGTAACAATGGTTCGATCGACCGCTTTATATAGGAGGAGGGGCTCGACTTTAGGTGTCATAGAATCATAAATAGCGTATACTACTAGATAGGAAAGAGTCCAAATTTAGATAAATAAAAACCAAGTAAGAACCTTATCTAGTTATCCTTGGATAAGGAACGAATCCTTTGGATATCCTTTGTGAAGGGAATTTCCTTATCCCCCTTGATATTGTCTCCTCTTGACCAAGTCATATTCACACCTTGTCCCCCTTAGTCCATACGTTTATTATTGTTGTCTTCAATTTGTTGGACATAGTCCTCACTTGTTGGGCTGTGATGTTGGATTGTGACTTGGATTATGTTGATGAACTGGGATTTGTCAAATGGGCCATGGTCCCTACATAGGGTAGATGAGCCATGGGTTCCATCTTTGTCTTCTTGAACCCATGCTTCTTGGATCAACAAGTTTAAAGCCTCCTTGAACTTCTTAGCCCTTAGGCGTGTGATAGAGCCATCGAGTAGCCTTATTGGATCACGCCACTCTTGCTCCTTCATGTCATCTTTGGACTCTTCAATGGACTTCACTTGGACGCCCCCTTCACTCGATGGGTTGGGTGCAACTAGGGTTGCATGATTCTCCCTTTCTTATAAAGGATTTGTCGTCAAATCATTAGGTGGTGGATCCAGCTTGTAAGATTTGTTATCAAATCATTCTTCCAAAGTTTTCCAGTTTTTAGATATGAGTGAACGCAACAACGTTCCTAAGGTCCTATTGACAACTTCAGTTTGACCATCAATTTGGGGATGACAAGTAGTTCAAAATAATAACTTAGCCCACAAACTTTTCCAAAACTAACTCTCGAGTATAACACATAAGTCTTAGCCCACAAGTGATCTTGAACAACATAAGTCTTAGCAATTCCAAAGTGACCCATTAATACACCACCATGAGCTTCTTTAACAAGTAGCTCTGGAGTAGAACAAAGAGGCACGCATAATCTATTCTTATGAAAAAGAAACCTATCATGCCTATATAATTTTCTCAAAACCAACCTTTTCACACACCAAGTAAACTTTTCCAAAATTATAATCATGCCATACAAAACCTTAATATGTTCAAAACCAAGTAGTTTAGTTTCTAAAATAGAGATAAGAGAATACCTACGAGAAAGGGCACCAGCAACCACATTCTCCTTCCATTTTTTTGTACTTGACATAGGATAAAGTAACTCGACCCACTTGGCATGTCTCTTATTGAGCTTTTGTTGGCCTTTGAGGTGCTTCAAGGACTCATAGTCCATATGGATCATGAATTCTTTAGGCCATAGGTAGTGCTGCCAATTCCTCAAGGCTCTCACCAATGCATCATAAGTTAGGTAGTTCGATGTAGCTCCACTCAACTTTTCACTTAAGTAAATTATGGGTCGTCACTCTTGCATCAATACAACACCAATACTTACACCAGAAGCATCGCATTCAATCACAAATATTTTGGAAAAAATTAGGCAAATAAAGTAAAGGAGTTTGAGATAACTTCCACTTTATAAGCTCGAATGGCTTGTCTTGCTCGTCCCCCCACTTGATGGGAACGTTTTTCTTGATCACCGCCATGAGGGTTCCGGTCAAGTTGTTTAAATCTTACGCGAATCTTCGGTAAAAGCTTGCTAGACCGTGGAAACTCCTTACTTGACTCATGGTTTGGGGTGTTGGCCATTCTTTGATTTCCTTCACATTTTCTTCATCAACTTCAATGCCATTTTTCTAACAACAAAACCAAGAAATACAAGCTTACTCGTGCCAAAAGTGCACTTCTTAAGGTTAGCATAAAGCTTCTACTTTCGAAGAATTTCTAGCCCATGCCTAATATGCAAAACATGCTCATCTAGATTATTTGAATATATTAGTATATCATCAAAGTAAACAACATCATCCGAGATTGTTGAAAAAATTAAGCAAGAGAAGGTGCAAGTTGCTGAAGCAACACACGTTCTTGAGGTAAAAAGTATTGATGTCATACCTCCAAAGAGGAATGTACCACTTTGAAACTGTTTGTAATATTCTATTAGAGGATGTGCAAATTGTAAAAGTTGAGCATGCTCACAATGTGAATAGTATCAATTCTGAAATTGTAATAGTTAGTGAAAGGCTAGAAAAAGAAAAGTAAATTGAGATTATGAGAGAAAAAGAAAGAAAGATTGAAATGAAAGAAAAATAAAGAGAGAGTGAGAGTGATAAAAATATGAGAGAAAAAGGCATTGAGAGAAAAACCGAGTGAAAAAAGTGAGTTATGTGAAAAAAAGTGAGAAAAAATAGAATGAGAGAAAGAGTAAAATATTTATGTCCCAAAAGAGTGAAGATGAAAGATTTTAGATTCCTTATTAGCCTTTGATTGTATTTACATATAAAGAGGTGTTGTTATCTACTAACAAACTCGTCGGTACCCCACCGAGCGAAATTGTTTCTTTTGTGCTGAAATATGAAGAAGATAAGCCTTGTAGTTTACTGTCCATCAAATGGAATGAGCACCCTACTGGTTTCGTAGCAAACGCGAGGTGATCAAAGCAATTCATATGCAAGAAGATGGATCATTTGAGAGGAGACATATGCGTGAATGCGTGAAACCGTGTGCAGATCTAGGTGAGGAAGCTAAAGTGAAAGGTGCATTATTCCTAAGTTATTCTTCATGTTCCTTCTTAGATACACCATTGCTTGATTGTGAATACTTTCAAGATTGCTATGCAGAAGTTTTTTTTATTTCGGTAATGTATTAGATGCATGTGGAAAAATAGTGTTTTGTAACTTCTGTAGGCACCATGACTTCTTATTTGGGGAGAAAACATTACATGTGCCTAAGAAGTTATTGCATGAGCTATTTTCATTTGTAGATACACAATCACCTATTTTTTAGTACATTTATGATTGTTATGCTCAGGGATTTGATTTTGGAGATACACGTATGTTGCTTTGGGTGAACTAAAATGTCTGTTGAATTTGCTTGTGCAGGTTTTGAGGACATAAAGTCATGAAGTGAGGGTACTGGATTGTCTGCCAACCTATATGTTTCTGTAGATGAAAGCCACTCCTTCAAGCATTTCCAGACCTGCAAAATCAGAGGACAAGTTTTGAAGATGTGATATATTGCATCAGTACCTGTTTGACAAAATGTACAACTGATTTCTTGATCCGGAGGAATAATGTGGTGTAATTTAAGAGCTCCTTTGGTGGGAATGGCATCCTGATGAAATTTCCAAAGAAATATAAGTACTTTCTTGGGAGCCATTGACGTCCAAACCGATCTAAGAATAGATGCTTCCTGAGTGGAGAAAGGTTGTTCTGAAGAGGCTATTATCCTGCCATATGCTTGGCTGACTGTATAAATGCCTTCTAGATCATTGCTGAAGTAATACTGATCATTTTGTCCGCAGGACAGACTTATATTATGCAGCAACCTATTCAGAGATGCAAGTTCTTGAACTTCTGCTGGTCTTAAGGACCTCCTCCAGGACCAATCCCAATTCCACTCTGCAGAAATCCACACTCCCATGTCCGAAATTACATTGTGCTGTTGTATTGAGGATCTGAATAATCTTGGGAATTGCTCAGCAAGAGGAGTGTTCTGCAACCAACAATCTGTCCAGAATTTGATTTTTGTACCTGTCCCAACTATTACCCTAATTTGTTGATCAAACCAAGTAGTATGACAAAGGTCTTGAATATTGTTCCACCATGAAGAAATGTAACTGCTTCCCCTCCTCCTGCCTATCCTGGGAATATGCTGCTGTGTAGGTGTTAACTCTGTCCATTTACCCAAATATAGTGAACCGTCCAGCCCATACTTAGAGTGCAAGACATGCCTGACCAAATCAGTGTCTCCATTAAGCAAACACGCTCCCCATTTACCCAAAAGTGACTCATTAAAGGCTGTCAAGCTCCTTACCCCCAAGCCTCCATTTTCTACTGGAGTGATCAATTTTTTCCAAGAAACCCAGTGTACAGATTTCTGCTCTCTCCTGTTATTCCAGAAGAATGTTCTCTGAATTTTTTCCAGCTTATTGATGACTAACTTCGGAGCTTTCAGAAAGGAGAAGTAGTGAGAGGGGAGAGCACTAAGAACTGAGTTCATGAGAGTCAATTTGCCTCCTGTTGATAAGAATCTGTGATCCCAAGATTTTAGCGCTTTTGAAAACTAATTGATTACGGGCTGCCAAAGTAGCAGTTCTTGCTGGATTTGCATCTATAGGAAGACCAAGATATTTAAAGGGGAATGAAGTAGTCTTGCAGCCAAGATAGGCAGCCATCTCCTCAAGACTAGATTGCTGTACATTTATCCCCAACAAACTACTCTTTGAGAAGTTAATCTTCAAGCCCGAAGTAATCTCAAAGTTTAGAAGTATAGCTTTTAAAGACTTGATGGTTTTCCAGCAGGCTTGGCCGAATACAAGCGTGTCATCCGCGTATTGTAAGTGCGTAATCTGAATTCTTTCTTTGCCAACTTCTAGACCATTGAACACGTGTAGACTAATAGCCTTTTTGATCAACACAGAGAGTGCCTCCGCTGCTATTAGATAGAGTAGGGGGAAGATCGGGTCTCCCTTGCGAAGACCTCTTTCTGGAAAAAAACTCAGATGTTGGACTGTCGTTTATGAGGATAGAAGTAGAGGCTGAAGCAAGTAATTCCTCCACCCACCAAATCCAGATTTGAGGAAAATCCATTTGTGCCATGACCTCCTTCAGATACTCCCAATTAACATAATCAAAAGCCTTTTCGAAGTCTATTTTGAAGATAATGGCCTGTTTTTTAAGCTTTCTCATTTCATCCACAGTTTCGTTGGCAATGAGTACACCATCCAATAATTTCCTGCCTTTTATGAATCCCATCTGATTTGGAGCAATGATTTCACACATGACTGGACTCAACCTCCTCTGTAAGACCTTTGAAATAATCTTTGGAATGGCTCCAATTAAAGTTATAGGTCTGAAATCCTGCACTTGTAAGGGTGTTGATGTTTTTGCTAATAGAGAGATATGTGCCGCATTGCTTCCTTTTGATAACCTGCAGTTCCTGTAAAATTTAGAGAACACTTGTAGAATATCAGTTCTGAATAAATATAGGAAACGTTTTATAAATTTGAAATTTAACCCATCTGGTCCGGGACTCTTGTCACTTCCACAATCTTCAATTGCTTTCATTATTTCAGTTTCTGAGAAGGGCCTCACAAGCTGTGCTTTGGTGAGAGGAGAGAAAGTATTGAATCTCAAGTTAGTAACTTTCGGCCTGCTCCAGTTAATGTCAGAGAACCTATTAGCAAAATGGTCTTTGAAGCATCTCTTGATTTCCACAGGATCTTCTAACCACCTGTCTCCCTCCCAGATACCTTGAATAGAGTTTCTCCTTCTGTTTTTCTGGATCCATGTATGAAAATATGCTGAGTTGGCATCCCCCTGCCTCAACCATTTCAGTCTTGCCTTTTGAAACTGCAGGCTGTCTATAGAGCGTGTTAAGGTTTGTATCTCCTGTTGCTTGTTCAGGATTTCCTGCACCTCAGGGGCAGAATACTGGAGGTTTCTTTCAGCCTTTGTTTCCAGTTCAAACAGCTGCTCCAGCAGGTGGTTTCTCTGAGCTAGAGAAATCCTTGGTTGAGCAGAGTTCCATTTTTTGATTCCTTGCCTTATATCCCTTATCTTGATCTTTAATCTTTTGCTGGCATACCCTAACGGATTTATAGCAGAGCATATATCCTCAACTGCATGAATAAAGTCTGGATTTTCTAGCCAACAGTCTAGAACTCTAAACGGTTTAGGGCCCCATTATTTGAAGTTAGAGCAAAGGGAAACCGGGCAATGATCTGAGTCGTCCCTTTGTAGACTTGTTTGTGTCCATGCTGGATTATCTCCTAGCCATCTATCATTCACTAGGAATCTGTCAAGCCTACTCATTGCTTTAAAGGACTTTAAGTACCATGTAAATCTCCTACGAACCATCTGCAAGTCCTGCAAGTTCATTTTATTGACAAAATTCCTGAATGCTATTATCTCATGATCCATGGAGCGGACAGAAGTGCCTCTCTTCTCGGAAGCATCTAAAACTGCGTTAAAATCTCCCATGATACACCACTTGTCATCTTCTTTCCCTTTATACAGTTTCAGAATTTGGTTCCACTGCTTTACTCTTCCTCCTAACTCATTCGAACCATAAATATTTACCATGTTGGAGATGACTGTTTCTGAAAACCATGTTCCCGAGGATGCTATGAATCCATCCCCCGAATAAATATTGATTCTGTTGAATGCAGATTTTTTCCAGATGCATACCATACCATTTGATTGTCCTAAAGAGCCTAAATATATCCAATCAAACTCATTATCATACCATAAGAGCTGGCAGAATGTTCTATCCACAGTCTCCATTTTAGTTTCTTGAAGGCTTAAAAAATCTGGTAAGTGTTTCAGAATAAGGCTTTTCACTCTTCTTTGTCTCCCCTGGCTACAGAGCCCCCTAACATTGTACGTTATAGCCTTCATAGAGAAACTGCAGTTTCTTCTCTCTGTGGCCTCAACCTTTCCTCAGCTTTGGCATCCGGTGCATCTTGCATTGTCTGCAGATTGATTTTGATTAGTTTTTCGTTTGCTTGAAGGTAATCTGGAAATATGAGTCCCAATTGTTTTCCAGTCTCAATAGTTCTTTCAGCTTCAGTCTCTACCTTTTCTGCCGATAGAATATTCTGATCAGAAAGATTGCTGATCCTCCCCCAGGGCTAATATATTGCTTTCTCGGACTGAGTTATTGTCTTCTCGGGTTTGACTCCTTGTTTTTGGGCCACTCCTTTTTTTCTCAACATGACCACCTTCTTTGGGGAGGTTCGCACTTCTGTCAGCTTGGTTGCCTTGAGTGGTGGAAAGTCATCTATTGAAGATAAAGTCGACTGAACCATGATAAGAGTAGAAGAGACCACCTCAGGAGCAGAAGAATGGTCTGCTGACTGTAAAGGAAGAGATCTCTGAAAGGGGTCAGATATTGTAACTTTATTCACATCAATTTTGCTAGCTGGCGATGACTGATAACATTCCTGACAAATTTCTGAACAAGTTGCTGATGTGGGCAAATACAAGACTGATGACTCAGTTTCCTTCCAGTGTTGCAGTGGTAGAGGAAAGTCTTGATCAGAAGTCTCAGTCACCTGCAAGAGTTGCAGAGGAAGAGGATAGGCCTGAGTTTCCAACTCAGGTGAGATTTGCATTCCAGGTGCATTTACAACTGCCTTCATATCTCCTTCATCTCGCTTAACTGTCTTAGTAACTGGCCACCATTGCTGTTTGTTAGGTAACCCAACTGAAGATCCATCCGTGTTGGTTGGTAGCCCATTCTTGGTTGAAGACACATTACATGGATGCTGCAATATATCAGCCTTTTCTGTAGGCTCCTGTGTATTCAAATCCCTTTGATCATTTGTGCTATAACTTTCAGAATGCATAATAGACGAGGTTTCCTCCGAATTAATACTTGTTGATTCCTCTTCCGGGGAGTATAGTAGCCCTCCTCCAACATTGAACTTATTTGAGCTAAGTTCCATAATATGCAGAGTAACTTTGGAACCGTCCACTATGATAGTAAGAGAGTCGGCCACTTTGGATGTCCAATCCACATAAATCAACATTTGCACAACTTCCAAATAATATTTGTTCAGAGTAGCTTCGTCTATTTTAACTACATTCCCGAGTTGTGTGCCTATCTTGAGCAGAGATTGATAATTCCATAATTGGAGAGGCAAACCGAATAATTTGATCCAGCAGAGTTTCTGTGATGATGAGACCATATTTGACTCAGACCATGGCAAGATGTCTGTTACCCAATTTCCCAGCCTGACCGAGTCATTTTTAATCAGGTTTTGCAGATCCTGTTCCTCTTTCTCCCACATAAGAATTTTGTCTGAACCCAAAGGACTAATAACCAAGTTGAGATAACCAGCTGATTTCAAATTAAGTTGGAAGTCTCTGTTTCCCTCCATATCAATGAGTGTGCCTATGTAGCTGTTCTTTAACCAAGCAGAATTTACTTCAGTCGTTGAGAACGAAAGAAACTTTTCTCTACCCTGCTGGCTTCCAAGTTCTGGCAGACGGGCTACGCTAGTAGATGCGTCTGCAAAGGGCAACTCCCCTACATTGATAGCTGGTATCAAAACTAGCTTCGTTCTAAATACCGGGGCTGGAGCTTTCTGTTGAGGAGCTTTAGTTTTGGTTTTGGGATACTTTGCCAGATTTGCGTGCATCCTGTACGATCCAAACCAAATGTTGTTGAGCTGGTGCAATCTCGTTGCCATATCCGATTTGTCCGCAAATTGGACAAAGCCAAGTGACTTGCCATTTCTATCCAATTTACGAGCGATGGATACTTCACTTACAGGGCCTTGTCTATTTAGGATTTCGCTTAAAATTGGTAGCTGACAGTCTTTGGGAAAATTGGAGATGAAGTAGGATAATGGCTGTTGGAGTGGCTGCGTAACCTGTGGGACTCTGGGCCCTATCCGCTCATGAACCGAACGCCGGGTCAGGACCTTCATGTAGCTCTCTGAGTGATTCTTTCCCGGTAACAGGGGTGCTTTCCCTGCTCTGATAGCTGCACGCCAAATACGCTTCAGCTGGTGAGAGGGAACAATCCACTTGGACATTCTGCGAGCTATGGAAGGAGGGGTTGTGTGTGCGCGTGGGTGACCTAAAGGGACCTAAAGTAGATGATGTGTGGATATTGATTCCTTAAGGGTGAAGGAAGCAAAAGAAGTGGCTGCTAGGCAGCATTGTGCAGCTGGAACAGAACTTAAGAGAAGAGCTGCTCTCCGGGCGTGTAAAACACCAGAGAGGAAGGAAGGAAGGTCAGTGAAGAAGGAGCAACCGGAAGAGACAACGTTGAGGTCGGATGAGGATTGGAGGGTTTACTGTAGACAGAAATCACAAATTTGCTGTATAACAAGCCTTCCCGGGCGCGAAAGGCATCCCCGGGAAGAGGAGAGACTGAATACGGACGCTATACGATAATAGAGAGAAATGGGGAGGAAAGGAATGGAGGAGAAGGCGGAGAAGGATCGGACAGGCTGTTCATGGCGAGGATGCTGTACGGAGAGAAAACGGAGAAAACGGATGAAAGTTATTTCTTTGGGACAATCTCTTATACATGCTATTGAAGCTTGTATAACAGATTAAAGGTTTATGTCAATTACATTCTTTAATTAACCACGCCAAAAATTTACATGTCTTTAATTATAATCCCAATCCAAAAATAATCATGTTAGTTTTATGATTATCTATTTTATTTCTTTAACTAATGGTGGATGTTTTCCACCACCCCAATGGATTGTCGGTGCATAATTTTACTACAACTTGGAGGACAAGTTTGTACGTGACATTATTTGTCTTGGAGGACAAGTTTTGAAAGTCAAAACAAATTGATGTAGGAAGGCCCTTACCAAGTTACGTGTACACGTAGAGGTGGGCAGTCCGGTTGGACTGGACCGGACAATCCATAACCATCGGTTGGCGGTCCAAGAAAATCTTGGACTGTCCAAGGCCGGTTGGTTCAACCGCCGATCTGGTCTAGTTCTCCATCCGGATCCCGGTTTGGGTTCATCTGGTTCTACCATGGTTCCAAGACAGTTTGTACCCCGGTTCATGAACTACCGGTTCGCGGCTATTTTTTTTAGTTAATTTTTTCTAATTTAAATTTCAAAAATTATATTGTTTTGTGTGCGCATATAAAAGTGTATATAAACCAAATAAAATATCTTATATACTTTTTATATATATGAGTTTATAATTTATGAACTATATATATATAAATATATATATATATAAATATATATATATGTATATATATTAGATTGTTAGTTCATAATTGATAAACTTATAAAGAAAAGGGGGGAAGGGGCTTGAATTTAATTAACATGTATAATTAAATTATTTACGTATGTTTTATATATATATACCTAAATGAATCAAAGTTCACGTAGTTCTCTTTCCTACCTATTAAATCAATACAAATGAGTTGGACTTGTGGTGCTTGCCATACTGGTTTCCCATGTATCGAATGGGTCTTTTTCTTCTTCGTTCTGCTGATGTTCTTTGGCTCTATTTTTCATCGTTATCCAATCATTCAGCACGTTTGATTTTCCAAGACGATCGGATGCAATGATGCACAACAATCGTCTAGAATGTACCGTCCCTTGCTAAATGTTTGCCCTACGATAACTATTGAAATTGGACACCCTAAAACATCTCTTGCCATAGCCGATAAAACCAAAACATATCATGCTTTGCTCCTCCACAAACCAAGAATATCAAAATTCCAATTGAATGATTCATCATCTTCACCTGTCTAAGCAATATCAAAACAGTGGTTCGATAATACTCAAGTTCCACGAATGTTGTACTTGATTCAGACCTAGGCCATTTGGATATTTATTTCATTAAATTCTTCATTCTCCTAGTGTTGATCCACTAGAAGCACTACCACTACCATGAGTTTGAACACTAATACCTAAGCGTGTTTGGTATTCTACATACAACTCATTTAGCAAACTAATTATTTATGCAATTATGATATATTTGACGGTTGGTTCATTTTCCTCGTTGAAAAATCTACAATAATAATCTTCTAATAGTGTTTTAAACCTTCTAATTTAATTCATGGGTTTAAAATGGTGGGTACAAGGTTAAGTAATGGTATTTTTAAAAGATACTTATACCATTTTTCACTAAAATCATCTACACTTTTTTTTAAAAATAGTTTCTTCTTGAATAGTTGTAGTAATGGCTCTTATATTAACACAAACAAAAACAATAAGGTTTGAGTTATCTTTATATACGTGTGATAATAAATTTGTGTAATCGTTAAAACACTTTAATAATTCTAAAAGTTTTTCACACTCATTCTAATGGTTTTGATGCAAATATATATTTTTGTATTTATTGTTAATAAAACTGCGCAATAAATCTTTATAAAGAATGATTTGTTGATAAAAAAGTAAAAAGAATTCCAACGGGTTGGCATATTTAGAGAAAAATTTATGGGCCTGACATTGTTATTTTTACAAAATTTAAACCAATATTTCATTATCCTAGGTTTAGTAGCTAAAACTTTGATGGCACGTTTAGTAGCTAAAACTTTGATGGCATGTTTAAACAAAATTTAAACCAATATTTAAACCAATACATTTTAGAGCATCTTATTCACATAAATTAATAATATGACAAATATATATAATATGGAAATAAAACCCACCAAAAGAATAATGACATAAATCTTTTAAATTATCTTTACATACATCATTATTAGAGGTATTATCAAAAGAAACATTATATACATTAAGTTGTAAATTATATTATTTTAATATTAGCATAATCGTGGTGCATATATTTTATGCAGTGTGTGAATCATCAAATATTCTACAAGCTAGTATCCTTTTTTAAATTTTCCATTTATTATCTATTCAATAACAAGTTATTCCCATATAACTATGAGTTTGACAATGATCGGACCATATATCGCTACATATATAAACCTTTTGTTCCATAAATGAAAAAAACGTTACATCAATTATTTTTTCTTTTCTTAAAAGATTTAACAATATCGCTAGTGTATGATTTACGTAAAATTCTAGTAAAAGCAGGATTTAAAAATTTCTGTACATAACTTTCTAGGTTTAAACTTTCGGAAAATCTAAAGGGAAGGCATTTTGAACAAGTTAAATCAACTAAACCTTCCATATTCTTATTTTTGATTAAATCAAAATAAATGACTAGGAGAAGACGTACTTGCACCTCCACCAACGGTAGAACCTCAGCTATTTGAAAGTTGGGTTTGAATATGATCGATTCGAAAATATATCTAGTGTTTACCTTGGACATGTATCACATATGTCCCATAACCTTCACCTTATGAAAACAAATACATGAACTAAAGTTTTTAAATAAATCTATGAATAAAAACTTTGAACATTCAAAGGATATGGGACAACTTGATTGAATTTTCTAAGAACCTTGATAGCATAGTGTACCAAAAATCTCGCATAAATTGGATCAAGAATGATGATGCAAAGACTGCTTATTTCCACAGGTGGATCAGGAAAAACAGATGGAGAAGTGCTATAAATGGGGTGTGGGATGGTGTTGTCTGAATTGAAGAAGCTGACAAGGTTAAGGATTGCTTCAAAAAACACATTGAAACAAGATATATGGAAGTGGCATGGAACCAACCCAAAATCTCAAATACGAACTTCAAGACACTGACCGCAAGCACAAAAAAATGGGAGGGATCCCCCTTTTCAGAAGCAAAAAATCTTAGAAGCAATCAAAAGTTGTGGCAGTGATAAGAGCCCATGTCCGAATGGACTGAACTTCAGATTTATCAAACATTTTTTCCACCTAATAAAGGATGATATCTGCCAAATGATGATGGATTTCTACAGAAACTATAAGTTTGCTAGAAATAGCAATGTTGCCCACATAATGATGCAAGCCTGGTTGAACCCAACTCATCAAGAGAAAATTTGATTTTCTGCTAGTCCTTTCCTAACTCTTCGATATATCTCTTGCTAGAAGGAAACCTAATCCCATTGATAACACGTAGGCCTAAATAATTTGATGGGGGTCGTTGTTGAACCATACCACATAGTTCCAGGAACAACTACTAGAGCACGGTTTCAATATTTCCCATATGCAAACCTTTGTATAGACGTTGTGGTGGTCGGACACTAAGGTAAAAAGCATCCATGTGAAGCCCATCGAAGACCTAAAGATGGCAAGAAGGAAGCTAAAAGGCCTGATCCATTAAGGCTACCTAATGAACCAATCACACGTCAAAGAGACGAAAAGTTCAAGGAGGATTTAAGCTTGATGATCCAAGAAGCAACTCCTCAAGATTGCAACAATGGACCCCATGGCCCATTTACCTCAAGTGAACCTCACAGACCAATTGAAGAAGCTCGGCCCATTAACGTGATCCATGTCACGGGCCAAGATGAAAGCCTAACATGAAGTCCACATGTGGTTATGTCTCAAGAAGACATGGTGAGAACATGACCAAATCAAAGGAGACAAGAATTAATGAAACGATCTAATAGATAAGGAAGTTCCCTTCAAAGAGATTATCCAAAGATCTCTTTCCTTGTCCAAGACTACATAGATTAGGTTATTTTTATTCTTGCACTTATCTAGATTAGGTTGTTTTCTACTATGTAGGCGCATTTTTAATGCTCTTAGATTAACTAAAGTCGTGCCCCTTCTCAATTTAAGGGGAACGAAACCCACACTATAGTTCATTCTAATTTTTGCTTAAGTTTTATGAGAGTTATATTCTCTTTAAAAATATTCTTAGATTTATCTTTCTCTTTTTGAGTTAAATAGCATTGGTTTTACGAAATTATCATTCGATTCTTGGTTAGTACAATTTGTTACCTTCAAGGGGTTTTGTTTGACATTCTTGATCTTACAAAATTTTTGACTTTTTCTTTTCTTTCTTGTCACAAGTTCGGCAAGTATTCATATCATTTGGTATCAAAGCCAGGTTTGGATGTTTTTGCCCCTATCTTTCAACGTTAAGGTTGCTTAGCTATCTATGGCTTAGAGGCCAAAAACTGTTTTGGTGGTTTATCTATTACTTTCATATTGTTCTTCAATTTTGAATTATAACTTTGCTAATTTTCAAAAAAAAAAATTATTTCGATTTAAAAGCTTAAGCAAGGTTTATTCAAAAAAGAAAAAAAAATCGAGATTTCAAGGCCTAAAATAGTGCTTCATCGAAATTTCAGTCAAGAGTTGAGTCTATCCACATTTAAATTCGAGACCCACACATTCATGTTTGCTACCCTTCTATAATTTTAAGCCTTGAATCAAGTTCCAATCTTTACCGATTGTTGTTTGGCTTGATAAGAGACTTGAGTTGAAGTTGGCTAAAACCATACTAAGAATACTTGAAAGGTAAAAGGCAGAGTAGTGATATTCAAGACAGGGTAAAAGTCAATTTGAGTGATACACGAGAGTTTGAGAAAACATCTTTTGAGTACATACACGTGAGAGATCCATAATCCACAATCCACAACGTACCCAGTATATTCCCAACTAAGTTGGGGTCTAGGGGGTCAAATGTACGCGGCCTTACCCTTGTAATTATACAAGAGGCCATTTGCGTTGCGACCCAATATGCATTACTTCATTTGATGTATTGACTTCCAGTAACTTCACTAAATAGAAGCATTGGAATTTAATAGAGCTATTTTGCTCTAGTCCATTATTAGCACAAAGCTAAAATAATTGTCAAAGACAATCCATGTCTAACTCCACGGATGAAGAAGCCCCTCCAATGGCTACTCTTGAGCAAGTGATACAAGTCTTATAACGAATGACCATGACGAGTGCTGGTTATCAAGAACATTTAGCACGAATGAAGGCCCGCATGACAACTGAGGCATCCACTAGCGAAGCCCCAAAAGAGTTGCAACTTGATAAAGGTAAAGTTGTGGCCAACCAGCCTGAGGACGAGGGAGAATTTTAGAATGACAACTACATGATCCGCCAGAGTTGATGATCAATATGAAACTCCATGGTCGAGAAACTTGAGCAAATCATGGCCATATGAGATTGCAATGACCGAGATGATGATATGAATCTTTGCCAAACTTGTGGCAAACCCCAAACCTAATTTGGTGATTCAAAACACACGTTGAAAAGGGGCGAATTCGTTGTGCTTGCGCCTGAAGACAACTTGTGTCAACCAATGAAAAGTCACGAATTGTGTAATTGAGAACGCCACTAAATATTCCCCTAAATGAAATTTGTGCTTACCAAAAATTAAGGATAAGTTCTTATGTGAATCTACGCCACTTAACCAAAAGAAAAGATAAGTCGAAGAAGGATTTAAAACTAAAAGAGAATACTAATATAACAATCGCTTTTAGAAGGGGGTTCTCTTTATATAGGAGAGGGGGAACGTTATCAGTATCCTAAACAACCTCAAAAACATACCCTACTAGATAGAGAAAACCTAGTTTAGATAAGGGCCAATAAAGCAATAACATAATCTAATGAACTTGGATAAGGAAAATAGATCTTTGATAATCTCTTGAAGAAAACTTCCTTATCTAATAATTATTTTTCCTTAATCCAGGATTCCTTCAGGACTTAGACTTTATTTTCCCATTTTAAAACCTTCATGGTCGTGGGCTTCTTCATTGGCTTCAAATTGGATAATTATCATGGGTCGGGCTTCTACAATTGGGCCATGGGATCCAAAGGTTTCAAATGACATTTCTTTATCCCACATCTTCCTGATCATTCCATTTAAAGCCTCCTTATCCTTATGTTCGGCCCATATATCATGCTCAGACTCTTTGTTCGTCTAGGAATCCTTCATGGATTAGGACTCCTTGCTGGAATAAGACTCCTTGCTGGATTAGGATTCAACGTCGAGTAAGAACTCCTTGTTGAGCTAGGACTCCTCCAGGGTTACAACTCCTTCGGGGGTTAGGTCTCTTTTAGATTCGCCTTGCTACCCTCCAAATGCGTCCTAGGCCTCGAACACCTCGAACATCTTCATCGCCCATGTTCAAAGATTTAATCTTGTAGATTATACTTAGGTTCACTTTAGATGGCCTCCTTATTAGGTTGTTCGAGATAGTGGCTACACCTTGGAAACATGGAAATCAAGATACGTACATTACAAGGAAGGAATGATCCAGAGGCATATTTGGAGTGGCAGATGAAAGTAGAGAAAGTGTTTGAAATACATGATTATAGTAAGCGCCAGAAGGTAAAACTCTCATCTATTAAGTTTACTAACTATGTTATTACATGGTGGGATCGGTTGTTGAATAATAGGAGATGCTATGGAGAACCACCACTTGAGGATTGGGAGGAGATTAAACGAATCTTGAGGAGAAGGTTTGTTCCTAACCACTTCTACCGTGAGATCCATGAAAAGTTACAATGGTTGGTGCAAGGTTCTAAAAGTGTTGAGGAGTTCTACAAGGAGATGGAGTTAATCTTGATTAGAGGCAACATTAAAGATGATCTTGAGATTACTATGGCATGTTTCCTTTAAGGATTGAATTGAGAGATAGCTGATGTTATTGAGTTGCAACACTATGGATAGATTGAGGATATGCTCTACCAAGGCATCAAAGAAGAAAAGTAACTTACACGAAAGATTGTGAGGAAGGTAGGTTCAAGTTCGAACCTTGTTCATCATGGAAGTCAAATCCGAAGTCTAGTTCTGAGCCTTACAAGAGGTATGATGTGAAACCCGTGGCTAAACAAGGTACTTATACACCCTCTACATCAAGATAAAATGAAATTAAATGTTTCAAGTGCCAAGGGTTAGGTCAAATTGCGATTTAGTGCCCGAACTTACAAGTTATGCTACTCAAAGAGATGGAGCAATTTCATCGGGTGATGAGGCTAGTAAGCATGGATTGTATGATCAGAGGTCCCATCATGAGGAGGCCGAGGCCAACATTGGAGAACTATTAGCGATCAGAAGAATATTAAGCATGTAAATAAAGGAGGAAGAAGAGCAAACACAGTGTGAGAACCTTTTTCATACTCGTTGTTTTGTTGATAATAAGGTTTGTCGTGTCATCATAGATTGAGAAAGTTGTGCAAATGTGGCTAGCACTTAGTTGGTGCAAAAGATCAACTTGGAGACCTTCAAACATCCAAATCCATCTAGCCTTTAATTGCTGAATGATAGTGGAGAGATGAACTTGGTGAAGCAAGTAATGGTTCCTTTGAAGATTGGAAAATACAAAGATGAGGTCCTTTGTGATATAGTGCCCATGGATCCATGTCACATACTACTTGGTCAACCATGGCGATTCAATGGCAAGTTAACACATGATGCGCTCATAAATAGATATTATTTTAGTGATAGTGGTAGGAATATTGTACTAGTATCTTTACCACCAAAACAGGTCAATTGTGACCAATGTAAATTGAGAGATTTGAGAGGAAAAAAAGAGAGAGAGAAAGAAAGAAGGAAAAGATGCCATGAGGGGGAAAAAGAAGGGAGAAATAGAATGAGGAAAAAAATAAAAAGAAATATATTTGGCCCTAAAGAGTGAGATCAAGAGTGTTTTAAATTTTCGTACTTCTATGATTGTGCTTTTGTACAAGGAATCCCTAATTACTACTAACGAAATAGCTGGATACCAAGCAAAATTATCTCTTGTTTACAGGAATTTGAATATATAATGCCCACTGAGCTACCCTATGGCGTACCACCAATTCGAGGCATTGAACATTAGATAGACTTTTTGCTCGGAGATGCCATACCAAATACTGCGTATAGAAGCAGCTCTGAAGAGACTAAGGAGTTGAGGATGCAAGTGGACGAGCTACTAGCCAAGGGACACACCTATGAGTGTATGAGTCCATGTGTTGTACCCGTACTACTTGTACCGAAAAAGGATGGAACTTGGAGGATATGCACTGATTGCAGGGTCGTCAACAGCATCACGGTAAAGTATCGCCATCATATACCAAGATTAGATGATATGCTTGATGAATTACATAGATCATGTATATTTTTTGAGATTGATTTGAGAAGTGGTTATCATCAAATACGCATGAAAGAAGGTGATGAGTGCAAATGGGCTTTTTAAACTATGGACTGTATGAGTCGTTACTCATGCCTTTTGGATTAATTAATGCCCCTAGTACATTCATGAGACTTATAAACCATGTTTTACGAGCCTTTCTTTGTAAATTTGTAGTTGTTTACTTTGATGATATACTAATATATTCAAAGCATCTAGATGAGCATGTTGTGCATATTAGGCATGTGTTAAAAGTTCTTCAAAAGGAGAAGCTTTATACTAACCTTAAGAAGTGCATTTTTGGGACAAGCAGGTTTGTGTTTCTTGATTTTGTTGTTAGTAGGAACGGCATTGAAGTAGATGATGAAAAGGTGAAGGCCATCAAGGAATGGCCAATACCTAAAACTATAAGTCAGGTGTGGAGTTTCCGTGCCCAAGTAAGCATTGATCGATGGTTCGTGCATGATTTCAGCAGCTTGACCACGCCCCTCACGACGGTGATCATGAAAAATATGCCCTTCGAGTGGGGAGATGAGAAAGACAAGACATTTGATCTTATAAAAGAAAGTTATCTCAAGCTACTTTCTTTGCCTAATTTTGCTAAAATATTTGAAATTGAATGTGATGCTTCCGGTGTAAGTATTTGTGCTGTATTGATGCAAGAAGGACGACCAATAACATACTTTGGTGAAAGTTGAGTGGACCTACCTTGAAATACCTAACTTATGACAAAGAGATGTATACATTGATTAGAGCTTTGGAGAATTGGTAGTACTAAAGAATTTGTGATCCACACGGACCATGATTCCCTGAAGCACCTCAAAGGACACAAAAGCTTAAGAAGAGACATGCCAAGTCGGTCTAGTCCATAAAAACATTTCCCTATGTGATCAAGTACAAACAAGGTAAGGAGGATGTAGTTGTTGATGCCCTTTGTCGCAAGTATGCTCTTATTTCCATGTTAGAAACTAAGTTACTTGGTTTTGAACATAGGAACGATTTGTATGAGCAAGAGCATGATTATGGAAAGGTTTATATGGCGTGTGAAAATGTTGGTTTTGAGAAATTCTATAGGCATGATGATGGGTTCCTTTTACGTGAGAATAGATTATGCATGGCTATATGTTCTACTCTAGAGGTAATTTTTTAAGAAGCTCATGGTGGAGAATTAATGGGTCACTTTGTAATTCCTGAGACTTATAATGTTAGGCCAATAAAAGTGATTTCTTTTATTGGCCTAACATTAAACATGATGTTATTCATGTATGTGATAGATGTGTAACTTGTTAATTTGCTAAATCTATATTGTACCCCCATGGATTGTACACCCCTTTACGTATTCCACATGAATCATGGATTGATATTTCAACGGATGGGGTTACCAAGGCCTAAGAACGGGAAGGATTCTATTTTTGTTGTTGTGGGATAGGTTTTCAAAAATGGCTCATTTTATACCTTGCCACAAAACTAATGATGCTTCTCATGTTGCTGATTTATTCTTTAGAGAAGTTGTTAGATTGCATGGTGTGCCTAGGACTATTATTTCT
>JAOWBN010119685.1:0-19317 GCA_028565015.1 Pinguicula moranensis
AGATATGGATCCTATCAGGTCGCTCTATCTGGTGAACTGAAGAATTAATTAATTATGTGTGACATAATTGGCGAATTGTACGGACGGGATTTAATTGGGTGTCGGTAGTACCCGAATCCAATTTAATTGCAATTTAATGAAATTAGATTAAATGTGATTAAATATAATTGGGTCTTGATTTTTTATTTTGAGCCCAAAATGCTTAAATTGCAATTTGGGCCCGAAAGCCCAAATTACTCAAATAAACACAATTGGGCCGAAGCCCAATTGATGATATAACGTTTGTTATATCATTCCGCTCGGTCGGTTGAACAAGAGGTGGAAGTATCTGTTCGCATCATCAGTTCGTCGCGAACAAGAGAAAAAAAAATGATCGAACCAAAACTCGTCGCCGTCGTTCGCCGGGAAATTGGTCTAGCAGCCTTCTTTGTTCTCCCAGGGAGTGCCTCGGGTACAGGTCCTCTATTTGGGGACTACGTGGTCGCGGTTTTTGGTTCGATTTTTGCACGGGTTCCGACCAACTCCGGCGGGTTTCTTCCGATTTCGATCATATAAGGTACGTACGGCTTCCTCGAACTCTAGAACACGGGTTTAACACGTTGGGAGGTTTGATTTCGTTGGGAATTCGAAAGTGTTAATTTTCGAAATATTGTGAAATCACCCCTTAGATCCAACAGTAGTAACCTCTATCTTAAACAGATTCTTTGAGGGGTGAGTGTTTGCTCCAGATTATAGCTAGGTATTTCTTTTCATTTGATCTTGCTCCTGTGATGATTCTGATTTCTTTATAAGACGACTTTGCTATATACTGAAGTGTAGAATCCTTATTCTATTTCCAAGTATCAGTTGTCCTGCTTGTGCTGTTTTTCATGCGTTAGTTAATGCTTCTTTCCATTGCCATGTGAGGTATAGCTACTTTCTTGTTCCCTAGTATCAATCTTTTGATAGATTAGGTTGAATTTATCCTCGGTTTTGCGTATAAGGTTGGGTATAGGTCACAAAATCTGTAACCCTCCATCCATTTGTCTTCCCAGAAATATGTGTCTGACCCCATCACCAACCTATTTTTTTGTATTGCCCCAAAACCATTTTGCAAGTCTATTACTTTTCAGTAGTTGTCTCCACCATGTGGATTACTGAGATGGGGATTGAGGTGTCCCTTCAAAAAGGGTGCATCTATAAATGTCTCCATACTTGTTCTCAAAAATCTATTTCTATAGGTTGTCATCCGCATATTGTAATAACTTCCAACCCCATTTCCCTAGTAATACATCGTTAAAAGCTTGTCATATCTTTAACTCCTAGGCTCCAATCCTATTTTTTTTTTGGCATATGTCCCATGCTACTCATGGTATCTTTCTAGTGTGTTATTGTGTTCCTCTCAAAAGAAAGTTTCTTTGGATTTACGTAATTTTCTTCATAACTTTCTTTGGGGACTTATAAGTGGTCATGTAGTATACCAGTAGGTTTGTTAAGACTGATTTGAGTATGACTGGCCTGCCTCCAAATGTAAGTCGCTTTTGTTCCTAGCTATTCAATCTCTTCTTCATCTTATTCATTAATGGTAGTCTGCATCTTGATGGATTCTCCCCAAGTGATAACCCTAAGTAGGTGATTGGTGATTGGTGATGACTCAACTTGATAGTTTAGTTCTTGAGCAAACTCTGTTTTTGTTGAAATTTACTTGAAAACCACTGACCAACTCTAGGCATTTTAGTATATGCTTTATAGCTTTGATGTCTCCCATTGTTCCATCTCCAAATGTTAGCGTGTCAACATATTGTAATTATAGAATTTTGTCTACGCCTAGGGAGAAGCCTTTCAATAATCCTTCATCATAGCTTTTGTTGAGCATCATGCCTAGAACTTCATCATAGCTTTTGTTGAGCATCTAGCACTTTGCCGCATTCCTTTTTGTGTCTTGAATTCTCTTGCGGGCTACCATTTACCAAGTTGGAGATCATTGGTGTTGGGATGCATTCATATATTATTCATTCCATTTGTTATTGAAACCCAGTTTTTGTTTCATTTCCATGAGGAAGTTCCAATCTACCGAGTCAAAGGCCTTTTTGAAATCCACTTTGAACATTAGATACCTTCTGTTTTTTTCTATGCCATATCTATTATCTCATTTGCGCAGATTACCCCATTGCTTATTATTTTGTCCTTCAAGAAGCCAGATTGATTCTTTGATATCACTATTGGTAGTACTTGTTTTAGCCTACTTGCTAATAGCTTTGAGAGTACCTTATATGAGTAGTTTGTAAGGGAGATAGGTCTGAACTCTTCCAATTTGACCAGATGTTTGACTTTTGCAAATAAAGTTATGAAAGAGGCATTCATCTCTCTTGGAATGCTACTGGTATGATCGAATTCCTTGATAAACTCAATGAAATCGATTTTTATAGTGTCCCATAAATGCTGGATGAAAGAGAAGTTTAAGCCATCGGGCTCTGGACTCTTAGTTCCTTTACAACTTCATACATCTTCTTTGATTTCACTCTCAGTGAACTCCTTATTTAAAAAATCATACTACTGCTCAATAATTTTTTTGGTTACACGTATACTTAGTTTTGGCCTCATACTGAATTCCCATGAAAGTGTGCCTGGAAGTATACTTAAGTCTTTGGATCTCTGCTAAGTATCTGTTCTTTAATAGGATGCCAGAAAAATATTTCGAGTTTGTGTCCCCTTCTTGTAGCCATTTCTACATAGACTTTTGATAAATCATGGAAGTTTTGAATTGTTGTAGTTTTTGTAGCTCTACAACCCAACACGATGATTCTACCATTCGATTCAGTGAGTGATTGAACTATTCATGGATCAACAAAAAATCTTGTATCATGTGGAATATCTAACACTTGATTCCAAAACTCATTGTCCCCAAACTGATGCAATACCCGTACATCAATCATTCCTCCTGGGGAATCACATGCAATGGAATGGCATCCCTCGACAGCTCCAATAGCTGACCAAGAGCGAAAGAACTATTCGCCATTGGAATTTAGAATCTTCACCTTTTTTCATACATCGCCTATACATTCCCTACCCCAATGAAGTTTTCCTCTTGCAAGCTTCGCAACCATATTCCTTAGGGATCGTCACTTATTTTCAATAAATTTTCTTTAAATTATAAACTTTCCAATATTTTGTTTCATGATGCACCCAACTTTATAATCCTCATGAAACTCATCAAAACCAATCCCAAACATGCCATTGAAAGTAGTTCCCTCATCACAAAAATTAGGCAATTTCTTAAACTTTCTTCTATAGTCGGGTTCCATAGATACAAGTTTTCATTGCTACCAATGCAAAAAAAACCCATTGCTATTATCCAAAATATAACAAAATTTCCAATCCCCTTCACCCGATGCCAGAGTTAATGTTGGAGTGTTGTATCCCATAAGGGTTGTATAAAGAAATATTCACCAATTTATAAGGAAATGCTATCCTACAACCAATCATTTTGGTACTAAGGTTTTAATGAGAGTATCTCACATTCATCTTATAAGTTGGCATACATATATGCACACTTGTACCTGATGCCCGAGCCCGATGGACTAGGTATGATAAAGTTTAACATGGTATCAGAGTAAGGTTTGGATATGGGTGGTTTGTTTTGATGCTCCGGAAAAGTTCACTGAATGTTGGCCCCTAGTTTGGGTTGGACCCGTCTAAAATCAAATCTCAACAGGGTATGTTAGTTGGACTCGAGATGTGACCTAGTTAAAATTAAGTCTTACGAATTGACCAGTTAAACTTGAGGGGTGTGTTATAGTGTTGTATCCCAAAAGAGTTGTACAAAGAAATATGCATCAACTTATAAGGAAATATTGTACTGCAATCAATCACCTTGGTACTAAAGTTTTAATTAGAGTAGCCCAAATTCATCTTATTAGTTGCCCCACACATGCGCACTTGCACCCGAGGCTCGAGCACTGAAGCTTGGTTATACTACTATTTATTTCTACAACTCGGTGGAAAAATGAAACAATCCCTTTTGAATTCATGTACATGTTTGCTGTTACAAGCATTTGACTGCAGCAAATAAAATACTTCCTCTTTTTTGTATTTGTAGCAACTCTTGATGTCAATAGAAATAGATGAAGGCTTTGTTCTATAAATGACAATTTGTTTGGGCATTTGGCTCAATTTGCTTTCTCAACCCAAATGCTACATGTGAACACATAACTACATATCCCACAATCATAGAACTAATCTACATAATTCCTTGGAGAACTCAAGAAATTAAGAAGCCTTTTACTACCACTAATGTCACCAGTAGCCAGTAGGACCCTTAGGAACATGAGCCTCTACTGAAGAGAAGGAAATGATTAGAATCCCTTACAACAATGTTTCTCCCTTAGAAAAGTGAGAAAAGTTGTATGCCCCCATTGGGCTGCCCTCACGGTGATGCACCCAATATGTCTCTTAACAGGGACTCAAGGCATAATTTTTTCCACGCCTGACCCATGAAGGATGCCATATCATCGTGCCATGTTGGGGAGTAATAATTGGACAACTCCATTCTCTCTGCACGTCATGGAAAACAAAATACGGTACTTCAGGGATTGGACAACTTCTAAACTGCACATGGAAGAAAAGAAGCCAATCAAAACTCGCCACATCAGATTCTCCTTATACCATAGAACAACTATAAAAACAACTGCGGAAGAGGAAAAGAAAACGGACTTGGCCTGTGGAAAAAACTCAACTTGCGATAATCTTGTTCTTAAGGATTGAGAAGTTCAACTCCACGACCCCCATTATTTCTTATCCAATGTTCTTGTAAATAGAATTCAGAAATAATATATTATGCACTATTGGAGAGCAGGTAAATAATCTGACCACACTATTTTGGCATCATCTGTGGGAAATTTGTACAAAAAGCTATTGTCAAATGAATAGATCAAAACGATATCGAATCTTAAGCTGGTCACATTACTTATCAATGTTGTCCTCATATGAGAGATCCATCCGCCATTAATCCTGATTTGGGGGATGCCACCGCGATAGATTGTCACTTCAATGTTCCCAACTTAGACCTAGTTGCCCAAGTTACGAACCTACAGAATCAAGTTTGCGAGATGACTCATCAGCTTGGTAGTCACGGACCACTACCCCCTCAAACGAAGAGTTAGCCCCCCAAATGCCTATAATAATGAGTAAAGCATTTTGTAAGAAAATTCAACAGGAGGTCGTAGTCCTTACACTAGTGGTATTGGATAGATTACCAAAATATTTGGGGGACACGGATCCACGAGAGCACCTGCGATCCTTCACGCTTTACTTGAGATGACAACCATATCGAAAGTTGCGGCATGCAGAGTTTTCATTTTGACTCTAACAGGTTCCATGTAGAATTGGTCTTGTTTCTCCCTGAGTAATCAATCTGGAATTTCGGGGAACTTGTATCCAAATTTTCTCAAGCTTTTGCCACACAAAAATAGGTATATTATGCACCGATGCATATTTTCAAATCCAAAGATCAAAAGAGAATACATGAGCCTCTTTCAGAATACATCCGTCGATTCAATAAGGCCTATATAGAAACTACAGGTATATCCCTCAACATGCAAGTTAATGCCCTAATACACGGTCTCCAATACGGTCCTCTAGTAGTTACACTAATGGATGGCCCTCCAAACACTCACAAAAGATTCAGTGACATTCGTGGGCAGAACACCGTTAGTTAGAAAAGACCCCGCCGAGACTCGACCATCTCAAAAATCTTGGCAATCTGACAAGAATTAAAAAGATCGGCAACCATACTACCCTGTGCAAAAAATAGAGAAACATAAGTACTCAGAGTGCCATACATTCTGAAATCTAGGACAAATATGCTAGGAACCATCGAGCGTATAGGAATTCTCAATGTCCCCACAGAGATGAAGTCAGGAACTCGTCGAAAATACTCTCCATACTACTGTCAATTCCATAAAGATAGAGAGCATTTGACGAAAGATTGCGGATAGTTAAAAGAAGAATTAGAATGATTAGCGTGGGAAGGCCATTTAAGGAAATGGATACTAAACCATCTGCGACACAGTCAGGTTTGGACTCGGGATGAAAATCCGGAAGATGTAAAAGGAAAAAAGCTCCACATTTCCATGATCACCCGAAATCATACAACAGGAGAGACAAATCGGGCTCGTAAAAAAGAACAGCGACGGTTTCAGCAAATAGCATACACACATGTAAACCCTTTGGAATGTCCAATTTAGTTTGATAATGAAAATCTTCAAACTCACGAGCGTCATAGCTATCCTATGGTAATCACAGTGAAAATTGGAAGATACATGGTTGACAGGATCTTTGTCGACCAAGGTTGTGCTTCAGACATCTTATCTCTTGACGCCTTCCATCGAATGGGATTAGATATTGCCACGCTTCCTCAAACTGCTACTTCTCTGCATGGGTTCGAAGGCGTTGAAGTTAGTACCCTCGGTTTGATAGAGATATCCACTACCTTTGGAAATGGTGCGCGCCAAAGGACTATCCCCATTATCTACCTAATGGTAGAAGCTCCTTTTTCCTATAACGTCATATTGGGACGTCCTAGCTTATTTCAACTTAGAGCAGTTGTCTCTACTTACCATATGGTAATGAAATTTCCAACAAAGTACGGAGTGGGACAAGCAAAAGCCAACCTAGGTATTGCTAGCATCTGCTATACGATGTCCACCATAGGAAAGCACCCGACTTCTGAAGTGTTAACACAAAACCATTATTCAGGAAAAATTCCACGTACACTTCAAGAGATAGAGCCCGACAGCATCATCCTGCCAGAATTTAAATAAAATTCCTCTCTGAGGGAAAATCTCACAGCAAGTTGCTCTTGTCGGAGTAGAATTAGATCCTGATATGGAAATAGCCTTGATTCAATGCCTACAAGATCATGCGGGCGTGTTCGCATGGTATTCCTCGGACTTTCCTGGGATAAGTCCCAACCTTGCAATCCACCGCCTGAACATTGCTCCTGATACAAAACTAGTATGACAAAAGAAACGACACTTTGGAGTCGAAAGGTATCAAATCATAAGAAATGAGGTTCAAAAACTTTTAGAAGCCGAATACATCGAAAAGGTCCAATAGTTCGAATGGTTCTCAAATGTCGTCGTCGTTCCAAAACCATGTGGAAAGTGGCGACTGTGTGGATTTTACCGATTTGGACATGTATTGCATAAAAGATTCATACCCCCTTCCATCGATTGATCAAATCGTTGACTCCACCATTGGCTGTGAATTATTGAGTATGATGGACGCCTTCCAAGGGTATCATTAAATCTTCTTGAATTTGGGAGATGAGTTAAAAACAACTTTTATAACAGAAGATGGCACCTATTGCTACAAAGTCATGCCATTTTGACTCAAAAATGCAAGAGACACTTATCAAAGAATGATCAAAAAATTATTTCAAACACAGTTGGGACAAAACATGGCAGCATATGTGGATGACATGCTCGTCAAAAGCAAGAAAGCAACAAATCACATCACCCACTTGGCAGAGGCCTTCAAAATCATACGATGCTACCAACTTAAGATTAAATACACCAAATGTACATTCAGTGTTCAGAGTGAAAATTTTCTCGGCTACATGGTATCCGAAAAAGGAATCGAGGCAAATCCTGACAAAATTCTAGCCTTGCAAAATATGACCCCACCTCGAATACTAAAGGAAGTTTAGATCCTTGCAGGGAAAATGGCATCCCTGGGGTGGTTCATCTCTTGATTAGGAGACAAGGGTCTATCATTCTTTAAAGCAATTTGAAGTGGGAAAAAATTTGAATAGACTCCAGAGTGCAATCGTGCATTCCAAGAATTAAAAGTCTACTTAAAGTCACAGCAAATTCTAGTAGCACCACGCCCCCAAGAACACATGTTCGTCTATCTCAAAGTAATACAAGAGGACATAAACGCAATCCTAGCCCGTGAAGAAGGGTGCATGCATAAACCCATCTACTTTGTAAGTAAAATACTACATGGGGCTCACGTCAGATATCTTGAGGTTCAGAAGATTGCCCTGGCTTTAATAGCCGCAGTAAGCGACTTTGCCCTTACTTTCAATCACTCTCACCGTCCTCACCAATCACCCAATGAGGCAGATACTCGCTCGATTAGATGCTTCCGAAAGATTGGTAAAATGGGTGATAGAACTCAATGAATATGACATCACCTACAAGTCTCGAAGCACAAAACAAGCTCGGGCCCTCGTGGATTTTACTGCAAAAACCATGAGAAATCCCCTAGAAAATATATCAAGAACACTCCATGTGGACGGGTCAGCCACCGCGCAACGTAGTGGTTAAGGGATCATCTTGAAAAGAAACAATGGCGAAACCTTGAAAAATCCAATACTCTTGGACTTTCCTATTGCCAATAATACCGCGGAATATGAATCCCTAATATTGGGAATTGAGATCGCCATACAACAAGCGGTGGCAAATCTCACTTCCTATACCGATTCCCGCTTGATCTATGAGCAATACAAAGGAACCTTTGAAACCCGTGATGATATACTAAACAGATACCTAGAAACACTCAGTTTGACTCAAGCTCTTCAAAATTTCCAGCTCCAACATATACCTCGTGCAATTAACGTTAATGTCGACACTCTATCACGTCTTGCATCCCATCTGGGAGCTCAGGATAAACAATCCATCCAAATCATGATGCGAAAGGACCGCATAATCAATCACTAATCACTCCTCATGCAGATGCTACTATGACCCTCAACGAGGTCACTTGGATGACTCCCCTATTGCATATCTGAAGGATGGAATCGTGCTCACGAATAGTTCAAAGGCACAACGAACACAGGTTTGTCCTTCACAATTCACACTTGTAAATGAAAGTCTCTACAAACAAAGTTTTGAAGGGACCCTTCTCTGATGTATCTCACAACCCCAGACATAACTCCTACTTGAAGAAATGCACAAAGGAGAGGGATCGAGTCACGTCGAAGGAAAGAAAAATAAGTCTGCGTGGTTTTTACTGGCCCTCCATGTTATAAGATACCCTGAATTATACAAGGAAGTGTAAACAATGCCAAAGACATAGGAACGGGATGCCACACCCAACCGTTCCCATGATGGGAGTCCCGATCACGTGTCTTTTTGACACTTGGGGAATGGACATTATCGGACCCCTACCTCCGGCCCCTGGACAAAAATTATTCATTATCACAGCAACGGAATATTTCACCAAGTGGGCAGAGACAGAAACAGTGGCCAGGGTAGCGAAAAGAGATGTGATACGCTTTTTGTGGTGAAATATTGTCTGTCACTTTGGAATTCCCCGAGTTCTTGTCACCGATAATGGGATACAATTTCGTGGCACCAAAGTCGTGAATTGGTGTGCTACCCTGCAGGTTCAACAAAGATTTACATCTTGCTATCACCCTCAATTTAATGGACAAGTCGAGGTACTCAACAGAATTATACAACTCGGATTACGAAAGAAACTCCAAAGTCACAAAAGGAATTGAGCAGAAGAATTACCTGAAATCCTTTTGGTACTACCAAACAACTATCACCACCTCCACAGAAAATACTACCTTTACTCTAGTATATGGGTTAGAAGTTGTATTGATCCCTGACATCACCTTTGGCGCCTACTGCACAATCTTACACAATCCTGAACTAATTACGCAATCCCACAAAAGCGACTTAGACCTCCTTGATGAAGTTCGAGAAGCCACATTTGCAAGATTATCTCATCATCAATGTCAATTCAAAGGAAGACATCGACCCAAACAAATCCAGGACAAACCCCAAGAGGGCGACCTTGTACTAAAGCAGATCAAGATCCCCAGAAATAGAGGAAAACTACAATCTACTTGGGAAGGACCTTACCGCCTCCTAAAAAACTATCAGAATGGAGCCTGCAAGCTAGCGACTCACCAGGGTAAACTTTTCATTCAATCGTGGAACCTACAAAGCATCAAGAAATTTTATGAAAACCTGTAGATAAAGTCTCTAGACTTTGTATGAAGATCCCTTGCACGAGTGAAAATAAAATAAAGACCTATGTTACTTCAAAAAAGACATCATCGCCAAATAACGTTCACACTTTTATGCGGAACCATTGCCATATGACGTTCACGCTATTATGCGGAACCGTCGCCAAATGACGTTCATGCTTTTATGTGGAACCATCACCAAATGACGTTCACGCTTTTATGCGGAACCATCACCAAATGATGTTCACACTTTTATGCGGAACCGTGACCAAATGACATTCACACTCTTAAAAGTGGAATCGTCAACCAATAATCGTCAAAAAATAAATACTTACTTCCGTACTTCGTGCCTCCTCTCGCAACATCTTTCACATCGTCGTTAATGAATGGCCACGACTTCAATATTTTCGCATAGAATTGCAAGGGCAAAATAATCAGTAGGCTCGCACATACAAGAAGAAAAATTATGGTTTACTTAGTGAAGAAAAATCCGATGCAGAAAAATCCTCATCGACTACATTAAGACAAGAATGAAGGATCAAAAGATGATGTTCAAACATCCTACTTTCATTCCCTTACCAAAGCAAATCATGACAGAAGGAGAAGGAAAAAAGAAACACACTAAAGCAAACGAGAGAAAGAGAATTTCACTGGAAAAGAAGGAAGTACACAAAGAATTACATAGAGAAATAGTGGGAAGTACATAAAGGACATAGAGAATTACAGAGAAACGACAGAGAGAAAACTCTGAGAAATACATAGAGAATTTCAGAAAAACAATAGGAAATTAACAAAAACCAACATCTATTGGAAGTAAACTACACAAGGTGTGAAAATTTCTCCACACCAGTGCACACTCATGAATGAGTTCCTCCACTATGCATGTGAGTACCGCCTCGGTAGCTTGACTAGCCACCACCCGACGAAATAAAGCTGAAGAAAGAAAGCGGCAAACACGAGCATCTTCATCTACTTGAGCTACAAGATGTTTAAGGGAGGCAACCACAGACTGGAGTTGTTCCACATGAAGGCTGATAGCGGACCAGACCCCCTCTAGATGGCTTACCTGCTGAACCAGAGATGAGTAATAACCTGAGAGCTCTTGAAAATCAAAATCCACAGCTTCCATCTGCAGAGTTTGGGCCAATGCATGAGACGACAATGCCGATAACTGATGAAGCAAGGAAGTTTGCTCAGCATATGCCACCATCATCTCCCCTTTGAACATATTAACCCAAGAAGTTGCTTCAAATTTACACTGTTCATAGAGGAATTGATACTCGACATCTCGGGACCCTATGTGCACCCATCTACCACCTTGACCCATGAAGAAAGGATCACCCCGCATTCACCCAACCATCCAAGTGGGATAATCGGACCCGGATCTGAATTCTCGCCAACCACCTGAAAAGTAGGCATACGAAAGAGATTTGGTGAAGACAAGTTCGCTGCAAAAGAAAACGAAAATAAGACCAAATAGAGACAAACAGAGAAACCAGAAAAACTATAAGAAAGTAACTGAAGAAACTTGAAGTAAAAACACCTTGCATGGCCATTTTGAGTCAGAAAAGGGGAGATCTGACAGAAAATGCACGCCTAGAATGCCAAATCTCTTCAAAGAAAATCTTTTGGCAAAAAAAGGGGAGAGTTAGTGGTATGCCCCCATTGGGCTGCCTCACGGTGATGCACCCAACAGGAAATTGTCTCTTAACAAGGATTCAAGACACAATTTTGTCCATACACGGCCCATGAAGGATGTAACATCATCGTGCCATGCTGGGGGAGTAATAACTGGACCGTTCCATTCCCTTTGCATGTGATGGAAAACAAAGCACGAGACTTCAGGGATTGGACTACTTCTAAACTGCACATGGAAGAAAAGAAGCCAATCAATACTCGCCACATCAGATTCTCCTTATACCACAGAATAGCTATAAAAGTGGTTGCGCAAAAGAAAAAGAAAGAGGACTTGGCCAGTGGAAAAAAACTCAACTTGCGATAATCTTGTTCTTACGAATTGAGAAGTTTAGCCCCACGACCCCCATTTTCTTATCCAATTTTCTTGTAAACATAATCCGGAAATAATATATTACGCACTATTGTAGAGTAGGTAAATAATCCGACTGCACCAAAAAGCTCCATTTGTTCCACACTCATTTCATACAACATATTTTTTTAATTGATGCCTATAAATACTTCACTCTACTTTTTTATTTTTTTACTCAAATCCCATTTTTAAACTTATTAGGTAGAAAAAGGTTTTTTATCTGCTTCTTAGCAAAGAAAAGTAATATTTTTATTAGAAAAGGGAGGGAAAATGAAGAAGTATAAAAAAAGTTAAGTTTTTTTTTTTTTAATTTTTCTAACAGTGGTGGAAGAATTTCGGTTAAAAATTGAGAATAATATGTCACCACTACCATTATCTTAACGGGTAGCAAATATGCATCTGCCACTGCTAACTTGCACTGCCAATAGCGGTGTTAGCGATAACGATAACGGTGACAAAAATCCGCCATCAATGCTACCTGTTAGACACACTTACACATATGTCGTCTTGGGTTCAAATTTTAATGTAATGTCCAGATAGGAATATCATATGGGATTTTTTTTTGCTTGCTCCATGAATGGCTTGCCAATAGATCTACATTTCATTATTTTAAAAGAAGTATGATTTGAAATTTTATAAATTACTACGGACCAGGATTGGATCAAAAAATACAATCGAAGTTGAAATTAGTTGGCCAGGTTGGATTGAAAATAATAATCAGGTGGATTAGACTTGGTTTTTTTTTAGCAAATCGAATTGATAGGGCAACTAAAAATTAGATAAGATGACTTAAATTAATTAGGTGATTGAAGGCTAATAAGGTTTATGATAAAAACCTATTTTTCGGCCACCTTATAAGGCAGAAGGTGTATGATCACGAAATAACTTTAGGCTTTGTATACCCAAATCGGACTGATTAGGTGATTAAAAGCTTATTAGGTGACTGAAAATTGTTAAAGTGACTGAAAAAGTTGACTTATTTTTTAATCAGATTGTTGAAGTAACTTATTTTTTTAGTTATCTTATAAGGTAAAATGTAGTATTCATGAAGCAACCTTATTTGATCAACCTACTTTACTCTGGTCAAATAAGGCAAAATGATCTTATAAGGTAACACTAAACAGAGTCTTATTTTGTTTGTATATATTTTAAAGTATATTTTATTGGATGCAACATTTTTGTGGTATATTCAAGGTTTCGAGAGAATAGTTTATCTATGAAAAAACTTATATTCCAACGTGGATAAATTTTAATCCTGAAATACATTTATCGGTATTAGGGGTTGATGGCTAAAACAAGTGCTAATTATTATATTGCAAACTGGACAGAGTAATAGATGTCTGATGACAAAAAATAGGAAGTTTTTTATATTCGACTACAAGAAAGTTAAGATTTTGACATAAGTTGCGTCGACAGCAGGATTAGAACCTGCGCAGGCATAGCCCAACAGATTTCGAGTCTGTCTCCTTAACCACTCGGACATATCGACTTTTGTGCTGGTTTTGACACATGTTTAATTAGTAAATGCGTTTCGCAAGGTCATCCTCGTGCTTCTCTGCTGCTATTACTCGTCTGTTCTGTTTCTTAAGAATTTATTTGCAGTCGGTAGCTTATAGTTTTTTTATTGAAGGAGGTCATATCCAATCACGATCAAGTTCCCTATATACACCTAACCACAATTATGATTTTTGAGCCGACGTTCTTCTTGCAATCCCATAGAGGCTTCGTTTGAAATTCGGGGTTGTGTGTAATCGAGTTCGAAACCAAATTTCTGGAAAACTATGTAAGTTCAAGCACGCTTTTATTTGCTTCTGAGCAGGATTTCTTTCAAGATTGTATGGTATCTGTAATTGTTAACTTTTGATTGTTTGGGTCTCTGAAAATCCTCAGAAATGTTGGTTTTATTTCTTCTTATTTTTTTGCAATCTTCTTCAAGTCAATTTTAAGATATTTCATGATAAGTTTATGTAGATAAAAGTTGGAAACTTGAAATGAGTCTGAAATCTTTCGCCTTAACTTGCCAAAGATGTTTCTATAAATATTATTTGAAAATTTAAGGCCGGTTCTAAGGTCTACATATGGCATTTGGAAGTTGCACTATTTCTTGTAATTTCCTTCTGAACTTTCTTGGGAATTTCAGCTAAATTGTTGGTTTCATCCTGTAAATCGATATTGAGATAGTTGAAAATATTTCTGACAAATTTCCCAGTAATACCGTGCTAGATTCTGATTATTTTTACAAGACTGTTCAGGACTGCTCAAAAGTTCCAATTTTTGTGATGTCCTCCTTTCAAATTTCCTGCTGGAAAGATATTAGCAATGGATATTTAATATTGGTAACTATTAAGAGTTCTTGACCAAAATCGGGCTCTGATTGTTGTTGCTCATGGACAAATTTCAGATTCTTTCCTCCTGTTTGCCTGAGTTTTGTAATCCCAAACTTTGCTGCTTCCTTTACCTATTTCTTTCACTGGGTATTGAATCTGCAAATATTATAAAAATAAGGATCATAGGAATTCTTTAAGCTAAATACTTGCTTATGAAAAATAATACAAGTTAAAAATATATATTAGTTTACTTCTTATAGGTCATAAGGGAAGTTCTCAAGTTGATTTACCCTTAGGAATTGAAAGAGGTGCGAGTGGGAGAGATGCTAGTGGTTCTAGCTCTTAAGTCGATGGAAGTAAATGTTTTGATGTGGCATGACCCTCTTAATTGAGTGAAGTTAGGGCTACTAAAATGATAAGATATGGTAATATAATATCCCTTCTCCATTGCAAATGGATGTGGAAGAGTTATTATTGACAATTCTTTTAAATTTTTGCTAGTAATGGACTAGATCAAAATGACTCTATTAAATTCCAGTGCTTCTATTAGTGAAGTTGCTGGAAATCAATACATCAAAAACACAATATATTGGGTTGCGACAGAAAAAACTTCTATGTATAATTACTAGGATAAGATTACGTACATCTGACAGCTCAGACTCCAACTTCATTGAAAATATTGGGTATGTTGTTGTTGATGGTAATATAATATCCTGAAAGGGCAAAGTGTATGTGATTCTGGAAAGGACGCCGACACATACAAGGTTTATCCCACCTTTATACACCGCCTTTAGAATATGTTAAGCATGTGATTGGAAGAGACCCTGGCACATGCATTATCTTATCCTACATTTAGTCAATAGCCACCATGAGAGTGGGGATTTTGGATCCTCCTATCCTAACTGGGGCTAAAGTTAAGCCAAATTCAACTGTTGGGATAGTCTATGATCATGCCACATGTGAAGGGAAGGGATCTTTACACAGATTTGTTCAGACTGAGCATATTTTTTCATGGAAAGATTTTGATGTTCTGAACATTAACTTTTTATATGCTGCAATTTTGAAAGTGCACCACAGAAAGGGTTTCATGCAATTATCTTTCACGCTTTTAACAGTTAATTGTGTATGTTATGTTTTTAAAGTGCATGGAAAAGATTTTCATAAAATGTTTGTATGGGTAGAAGTTAGACTGCTTTCTGTTGCTAGTTTTCATATTATAAATTTTCATCAGATATTTGTTTGCCAAAGTTTTCACATTAGAAATTTGCTGTGGAACAGAATCTGAAGCTCAAACAGGAAATGGTGGAAGCATCTAGATCAATTAATATGGAAGATCTCATGGCTTACAGCAATGATTTGGTTGAAATTTTGAAACAAGAGAAGGATACAGCCCACCTTATGCATTTTGTGAAGCAATCAAACACCCTTCTAACCCAGTGCGACAAAGACTTCAACCAAACTCAAAAGTTGATTGAAGGTTCATTTTATTCTCATTTTCTTGGATGACCTAATGTACAATTTATGGCTAGTTTTCATTTTCATAAGATTTTCTTAAGTTATTCAAGAGGTCCAGTAATGTCGTTTCTTCAAAGTTTTCTGCTTGTTTATGGGATCACTGTTTACGAGCAGATTCTGATAATCCACTCTATGAGAAGCCTATTTATGTGGAAAATTCTTTATAATTTTTTTTAGTTAAATTTCCATCCTTTATTCACAAGACCCCTTTAGGTGTGGGTCAAACATTTTTACAAAAAAGGCCAAGGCCTTTGAAGATGCCTTAGTCCCAAAAACAATACCCCAGTCCAAGGGAGAGGGAGGCTGGGTTCAAATCTAATGTTTTGAATCTAACAACACCTGATGGTGGGCAGACCTATTTTGTCTAGTCGAAGCATGCCTCTAGCCCGGGCAGGCAGATCCTCCATGCGCCAAAAAATTGATGTGGCGCTTGTCGTGGCTTGTTTTGCTAAGAGGTCAGCAGTAGAGTTTCCTTCTCGATATATATGCTTCACTTCCAGTCTGAGGCCCTGTGCCTGTACTTTGAAATCCGACCAATAGTCCCAGAGATACCAAGGAGTACAAGAATCTGATTTGAAACAATTAACTAGCAGCAAGCAGTCGATTTCCAGAATCACGTTGAGCCACCATTTGTCCTTGCATATCTTCAATCCTTCAGTGGCAGCTCTTGTTGAACAATGAAAGTCAAGAACATACAACCAACAAGCAGACAACATTGACAAAAAAGGAGACAAGGAGCAGCCACACGTGAATTCCTCTTTCAATGAGTTTTTCATATTTTTGTGCACTATAAAATGTGGTTGTAAGATGCATAAGTGATATGAGATATACAAATATTGATTTCCTACTATTTCTATTGGTATCAGAGCAAAAACGCGAGTTCTCGGCGGAAAAACCTAGTTTCCGGCATAAAAAACTTGAAATCAGCCGCTGTCGCCGCCCTTCCGCCGCCGCGAGAGGAGCATCGCCGGAACACCCTTGTCCTGAAACGCACCTAACCCAAGCAAGAAACGGCCGCAGCCGGCCAATTTCGCGGCGGAAACCGTCAGATTTCCGACAGCGTTTCCGTCAGATTCACGGCGCGTCCACCGCCGTCTGCACCGGAGACCACGACCGTCGAAATTGCGCCGCCAAGAACTTTTTGTGGCCATATTACGCGTCGCCGGACCATTACGCGCCGCCGTCACGCGGCGCCGCCGGAGCCGGAAAGATAGAACCTTTGATTCTGCGAGCTCGTCGCAACCGTCAAATCCGTTTTCGAAAATGATATTCCGTTTGATCTATATTTGCTTTTCCGTGGATGAATTAAATATTTTATATGTGGATTGAAATGCCTAAACTTGGGATGTTCCAATTAGGCATGATGTGGAGGTGATAATTGATTGATTGTTGCTGGCAAGTTCGCTATTTTGGGGGTCATGCGCAACTTCGACTTTTAATGGATTTCGCTATTTTGTGACATTTACTGATTGTCATTCTCGTATGACATGGTTATATGTGATGCAAACTAAGAATGAGGTCTTAGCTTGCAAGGATTTTCACAAAGAGGTTCAAATACAATTTGGAGCAACAGTAAATGTTCTACGATCTGATAATGGTACTGAGCACACAAACAAGCTATTTGTAGAATACTTGTCAACACAGGGAATTCTCCACCAGACCACCAGTCCCTACACACCAGAGCATAACGGAGTTACAGAGAGGAAGAATCGTCATCTCCTATAGACTGCGAGAAGTCTGATGTTCGAAATGAATGTTCTGAAATACTTGTGGGGTCGGGCGGTTATGACTGCCACTTTTATGATAAATCAACTTCCATCACGGTTCCTAAATTGCTATTCACCACATGAGGTATTAACGGGCACCCGAGGAGATTGGATTGAACTAATGCCATTTGGTTGTGTATGTTTTGTGCAGAATAACTGACCTAACGTTGGAAAGTTAGATCCCAGAGCCATCAAGTGTGTATTCGTAGGATACTCGGTTACCCAAAAAGGTTGTCTGTTGGAGTCCGGTTGAGAGACGATCATTTGTTAGTAAGGATGTTACCTTTCGTGAACAAGAACCATACTTTCTACATGGAACATCCTCTCCTTTTGACGCCTCGCCGCCTGGTGTACGACGAGAGGGGAAGAATATTATAACCATTGAAGGTAGAGCACAAGAAGGGAAGAGGAGTGATGTCGCAAAACCGTGAGGGTTTCCATACCCAGAGCGGACACTATTATCAAGTAAATGTGTGGTTGTCCCACATGCTTTCCGATGCGCCCCTCCCGGTAGTGAGTCGCACCCATTGAGCTCGCTCCCGTGGAGGGATTTACTCCGATGAGGCCATTTGGGGATATTTGTCCCAAGAACAAACCTGTGAGGGCTTCGGCCCGGAGCGGACAATATCATTCAAGTAATATTGGTCTAGGAAATTCTACATGGTATCAGAGCGTGGTTTACCTTGTGGGCCGCCCATTGTGTGTGTGTGTCGTGACACCCAGAAGAGGTGCATGCACGGATGTGGGCCCCCCGTAGTGAGTTGTGACACTCATAAGAGATGCACACCCTGGAGGTGGGGCCCGAGAGTTGGGGTTTGGTAGCCTTGAAATAGGCCCGCCTCAGATGCTGTTGTCAAGTCCAATAGGGTATGCCCAGTTCGACTTGAAGGGGGAGTGTTGAGGAATCCGTCCCACACGGATTAGAAATCCAATTGTAGAAGAGTTTAAATATAAATTACCAAACATTACTTGGATGAGGCCTTCTGGAGGAAAAAAGCTCCCAGGAACAAATCCGTGCGGGCATGACCCAAAGCGGATAATATCATCGAGTAAATGTGTGGTTGTCCCACATGCTTTCCGATGCGCCCCTCCCGGTAGTGAGTCGCAGCCAATGAGCGCGCCCCCGTGGAGGGATTTACTCTGATGAGGCCTTTTGGGGATATCTCCCCCAAGAACAAACCCGTGAGGGCTTTGGCCCAGAGCGGACAATATCATTCAAGTAATGTTGGTCTAGGAAATTCTACAAGACTGAATTAGGGACAGTGACTGTTGGGGAGATCGTGTGTCCGTCTTATCCACAAAACACAGGTGCAAAGTCGGAAAGTGATTAATAAGTGAGTCATATAGAGACTCCACAGTTACGTTACAGGTACATGAGAAGGCGTCTTCTTGTCTCAGCTTCTAGTACCTTGCTGACCTCGACTCCGGAAACACCTAAGCCACTTTCCATCATAGATTATACAGGTACCTCAGGTGACATTATTCCTTTGCCTTCATCTCCCTCACCCAAACCACTAAGGCGGACCACCCGTATTAATGCGGGGGTTCCACCGAATCGGTACGGTTTTCCTCATGATATTGCCGAGCATGTTTCTTGTTCTCACATATCACCTAGCTATAGAACATTTATTGCATCTTTGGAAAATGTTTGTGTGCCCAAGTGTTGGCAGGTTGCAATGGAGGATCAAAGGCGGAGAAATG